>JAQOWZ010000067.1:0-24364 GCA_035578165.1 Stenolophus ochropezus | reverse complement strand
TATTTGTAAAAAATTATATAAATATTTGCTTCCGCGCCCGAAATTTATGAATTTTCATCATATTTTAGCTAAAAGAAAACAGTGCAACAAGAAAATTGCTATTTCAAGTGTGGTAGGTATTCTATAAACCAGCCAATGAAGCTTACAATATACAACGTATTCATCAAAAATAGGTAAAATCTAACTTGTTTTTGTAAAAAATCATATAAATATTTGCTGCCACGCCCGAATTTTATAATTTTTCATCATATTTTATCCATAGTATAGGTCCAAAAGCATGTTTATGAATGTTTTAACAAAAATATCCATTTCAAAAATAGGTAAAATCTGACTTTATTTTTGTAAAAAATCATATAAATATTTGCTTCCGCGCCCAAATTTTATAATTTTTTATCATATTTTAGCTAAAAGAAAACATTGCAACAAGAAAATTGCTATTTCAAGTGTGGTAGGTATTCTGGAATCTAGCCCATGTAGCTTACAATATACAACGTATTCATCAAGAATAGGTAAAATCTGACTTTATTTTTGTAAAAAATTAAATAAATATTTGGTTTCGCGCACGAATTTTATCATTTTTTATCATATTTTAGCTAAAAGAGAACATTGCAACAAGAAAATTGCTATTTCAAGTGTGGTAGGTATTCTAGAATCCAGCCAATGAAGCTTACAATATATAACGTATTCATCAAAAATAGGTAAAATCTGACTTTAATTTTGTAAAAAATCATATAAATATTTCTTTCAGCGCCCGAATTTTATAATTTTTCATCATATTTTATCCATGGTATAAGTCCAAAAGCATGTTTATGAATGATTTAACAAAAATATCCATTTCTAAAATAGGTAAAATCTGACTTTTTTTTGTAAAAAATCATTTAAATATTTGCTTCTGCGCCCGAATTTTATAATTTTTTATCATATTTTATCCATAGTAAAGGTCCAGAAGCATGTTTATGAATGTTTTAACAAAAATATCCATTCACAAAAATAGGTAAAATCTGGCTTTATTTTTGTAAAAAATTATATAAATATTTGCTTCCGCGCCCGAATTTTATAATTTTTCATCATAATTTAGGTAAAAGAAAACAAGGCAACAGAAAAATTGCTATTTCAAGTGTGGTACGTATTCTAGAATCCACCAATGAAGCTTACAATATGCAACGTATTCATCAAAAATAGGTAAAATCTGACATTATTTTTGTAAAAAATCATATAAATATTTGCTTCCGCGCCCGTATTTTATGATTTTTCATCATAATTTAGGTGAAAGAAAACATTGCAAGAAGAAAATTGCTATTTCAAGTTTGGTAGGTATTCTAGAATCCAGGCAATGAAGCTTACAATATACAACGTATTCATCAAAAATAGGTAAAATCTGACTTTATTTTTGTAAATAATTATATAAATAGTTGCTTCCGCGCCCGAATTTTATAATTTTTTATCATATTTTATCCATAATATAGGTCCAAAAGCATGTATATGAATGTTTTAACAAAAATATCCATTTCAAAAATAGGTAAAATCTGATTTTATTTTTGTAAAAAATCATATAATATTTGCTTCCGCGCCCGAATTTTATAATTTTTCATCATATTTCAGCTAAAAGAAAACATTGCAACAAGAAAATTGCTATTTCAAGTGTGGTAGGTATTCTGGAATCCAGCCAATGTAGCTTACAATATACAACGTATTCATCAAAAATAGGGAAAATCTGACTTTTTTTTGTAAATAATCATATAAATATTTGCTTCCGCTCCCGAAATTTATGATTTTTCATCATAATTTAGGTAAAAGAAAACATTGCAATAAGAAAATTGCTATTTCAAGTGTGTTAGGTATTCTAGAATCCAGCCCATGTAGCTTACAATATACAACGTATTCTTCAAAAATAGGTAAAATCTGACTTTATTTTTGTAAAAAATCATATAAATATTTGCTTCCGCGCCCGAATTTTATGATTTTTATCATATTTTATCCATAGTATAGGTCCAAAAGCATGTTTATGAATGTTTTAACAAAAATATTCATTTCAAAAATAGGTAAAATCTGACTTTATTTTTGTAAAAAATCATGTAAATATTTGCTTCCGCGCCCGAATTTTATAATTTTTCATCATATTTTATCCATAGTATAGGTCCAAAAGCATGTTTATGAATGTTTTAACAAAAATATCCATTTCAAAAATAGGTAAAATCTGACTTTTTTTTGTAAAAATTATATAAATATTTGCTTCCGCGCCTGAATTTTATGATTTTTCATCATAATTTAGGTAAAAGAAAACATTGCAACAAGAAAATTGCTATATCAAGTGTGGTACGTATTCTAGAATCCAGCAAATGAAGCTTACAATATGCAACGTATTCATCAAAAATAGGTAAAATCTGACTTTATTTTTGTAAAAAATTATATAAATATTTGCTTCGCGCCAGAATTTTATAATTTTTTTTCATATTTTATCCATAGTATAGGTCCAAAAGCATATTTATGAATGTTTTAACAAAAATATCCATTTCAAAAATAGGTAAAATCTGACTTTATCTTTGTAAAAAATCATATAAATATTTGCTTCCGCGCCCGAATTTTATAATTTTTTATCATATTTTATCTATAGAATAGATCCAAAAGCATGTTTATGAATGATTTAACAAAAATATCCATTTCAAAAATAGGTAAAATCTGACTTTTTTTTGTAAAAAATTATATAAATATTTGCTTCCGCGCCCGAATTTTATAATTCTTCATCATATTTTATCCACAGTATAGGTCCAAAAGCATGATTATGAATGTTTTAACAAAACAATCCATTTCAATAATAGGTAAAATCTGACTTTACTTTTTTAAAAAATTAAATAAATATTTGCTTCCGCGCCCGAATTATATGATTTTTCATCATAATTTAGATAAAAGAAATCATTGCAACAAGAAAATTGCTATTTCAAGTGTGGTAGGTATTCTAGAATCCAGCCAAAGAAGCTTACAATATACAAAGTATTCATCAAATATAGGTAAATTCTGACTATACATTTGTAAAAAATTATATAAATATTTGCTTCCGCACCCGAATTTTATAATTTGTCATCATATTTTAACCATAGTATAGGTTCAAAAGCATGTTTATGAATGTTTTTAAAAAAAATATCCATTTCAAAAATAGATAAAATCTGACATTATTTTTGTAGAAAATCATATAAATATTTGCTTCCGCGCCCGAATTTTATGATTTTTCATCAAAATTTAGGTAAAAGAAAACATTGCAACAAGAAAATTGCTATTTCAAGTGTGGTACGTATTCTAGAATCCAGTCAATGACGTTTACAATATGCAACGTATTCATCAAAAATAGGTAAAATCTGACTTTATTTTTGTAAAAAATTATATAAATATTTGCTTCCGCGCCCGAATTTTATGATTTTTCATCATATTTTATCCATAGTATAGGTCCAAAAGCATGTTTATGAATGTTTTAACAAAAATATCCATTTCACAAATAGGTAAAATCTGACTTATTTTTTGTAAAAAATCATATAAATATTTGCTTCCGCGCCCGTATTTTATGATTTTTCATCATAATATAGGTGAAAGAAAACATTGCAAGAAGAAAATTGCTATTTCAAGTCTGGTAGGTATTCTAGAATCCAGCCAATGAAGCTTACAATATACAACGTATTCATCATAAATAGGTAAAATCTGACTTTTTTTTTGTAAAAAATCATATAAATATTTGCTTCCGCGCCCAAATTTAATAATTTTTCATGATATTTTCTCCACAGTATAGGCCCAAAAGCATGTTTATGAATGTTTTAACAAAAATATCCATTTCAAGAATAGGTAAAATTTGACTTTACTTTTGTAAAAAATCATATAAATATTTGCTTCCGCACCCGAATTTTATGATTTTTCATCATAATTTAGGTAAAAGAAAACATTGCAACAAGAAAATTGCTATTTCAAGTGTTGTAGGTATTCTGGAATCCAGCAAATGTAGCTTACAATATACAAAGTATTCATCAAGAATAAGTAAAATCTGACTTTATTTTTGTAAAAAATCATATAAATATATGCTTCCGCGCCCGAATTTTATAATTTTTCATCATATTTTATCCATAGAATAGGTCCATAAGCTTGTTTATGAATGTTTTAACAAAAATATCCATTTCAAAAATAGGTAAAATCTGACTTTATTTTTGTAAAAAATCATATAATATTTGCTTCCGCGCCCGAATTTTATAATTTTTCATCATATTTCAGCTAAAAGCAAACATTGCAACAAGAAAATTGCTATATCAAGTGTGGTAGGTATTCTGGAATCCAGCAAATGTAGCTTACAATATACAAAGTATTCATCAAGAATAGGTAAAATCTGACTTTATTTTTGTAAAAAATGATATAAATATGTTAAAATATGCAATGAATATATTCTTATTCTTAAGCGCCATCTGTTATGTTAAAAAGTAACTAAAAATAATATGAAATAAAGTAACTGTTGATAATAAAAAAAAAACAAGAGTGTGGTTGTATACTAAAAAATTCTTATTCTGAAACAATAAAATATCTATCCAGATTACGCCTGCTTCTTATTAATACCCTAAATTATAACAGGTTATGGGCCCAGGCAAGTAATCTGGAAGAGTGGTTGATTAAAGAGTAAATAAGAGGGTAGAAAAAGCGGCAAATATGGATTCGTCAGCAGTTGTTACAAGTTTAAAATTAAATAATGAAAATTGGGCAATCTGGAAGTTCCAGCCTACAGTAATGCTCAAAGGAAGAGGACTATATGATATAGTGATAGGTGAGATGGTAAAACCAGATGAAGGTAAAGCTAAAACGGAATGGCTGAAGAATGATGCTAAAGCACAAGAACTCCTAGTTACAAGAATGGAGCAAGGCCCTCTTGCACATTTATTGTCATGCGAAACCTCTAAAAAAATGTGGACAAAATTAAAGTCGGTCTATGATAAAGAATCAGTTGTAAGTGTGCACCTTTTACAGCAGAAATTTTTCTTATGTGAATTGAAAAACGAATCAATTTCTACTTTTATATCAAAGCTTGAGGACATAAGAACCAATCTTAAGCAAGCTGGTGAACCTATTTCAAATAAAATGGTGATAACGAAAATATTAATGTCATTGCCGGAGCCCTATAAGCATTTTAGGTCAGCATGGGAATCAGTTCAAGCCGAGAAACAAACATTAGAAGAAATAACATCCAGATTGTTGATAGAGGAAGAAAGGTTGAATGTAGGCGACGGAGAAGCTATTGCACTAGCTGGTACTACTAAGAAAATAGAAAAGGTAACATGCTTTGTATGTGGCAAAAAGGGGCATTACGCTAAAAACTGTTTCAAGAATAAGGGGAAGATGGAAACAAGGGATTGTTTCTATTGTAAAAAGAAAGGACATATAGCCGCAAACTGTTGGAATAAGAAGAAACGGGAAGACGAATATAAAAATAAAAAAGAAGTAAAAAATCCCACGAAGTTCAATAAAGAAAGTGAAGTGGACAATGCCTTTATTGGAGCACAAAATTATATACAATCAAAAGATTGGTGTATGGATACCGGAGCTAGTGAGCACATGTGCTGGGACATAAATATGTTTAAAACGTTAAGAGAGACACAAGTACGAGAAAATGTTACTGTTGGAGATGGTAATATATTAAAAGTAAAAGGCGTTGGAACTATCATTCTAGCTGCACGAGTAGATCAAAAATTAATTAAAACTACTCTATCTAATGTGTTGTATGTGCCGGAACTAAAATTTAATCTATTTTCAGTTGGTAGTACATTAGACAAAGGTTTTATACGTTTATCTGATAATGAAAAGTGTAAAATAATTGATGAAGCTGAAGACATTCGTGCTGTTGCTTTAAGAAAAAACAAACTGTATAAAATGGATTTTGTACCATAGAATGAAACACAAAAATTAGGCTGTTACTTTGCTAACAAAATAGAGTGTTTATCAACTTGGCACAACAAATTAGCTCACCAAAACTTGGAGCAAGTTAAGAAAATTTTAAACAAAAATAACATAAAGTTTGAAGATGATAGTGAAAACTTCACTTGTAAGAATTGTTTATCAGGTAAACAAAAAAGAAAATCGTTCGCTGAAAGTAATTATCGTGCAAGTGAAAGATTAGAGCTAGTACATGCAGATGTGTGTGGTCCAATGGAAGAAATGTCTTTAGGAGGATCGAAATACTTTTTAGTGTTAAAGGACGACTATTCTTCCTACAGATTTGTAAATTTTCTAAAATATAAATCAGAAGTCAAGTCTTGTATTGAAAAATTCATTGCGTTAGCTGAAAGAGAAACAGGCTGTAAAGTAAAATTATTAAGGTCCGACAATGGTTTAGAGTTTGTAGACAAAGAACTCGAAAATATGCTCACGAAACATGGAATTAAACATCAGAAATCAGTAAAATATACTCCAGAACAAAATGGGCGAGCTGAACGAGAAATAAGGACACTAGTAGAAGCTGCTCGCAGCATGATTCATGGAATAAGTAAGAAGTATTGGGCTGAAGCGGTGAATATGGCAGCTTATGTACTGAACAGAACAGGTCCAAGCCCAATTGCAGGAGAGACACCATACGAAATGTACTATAAAAGGGTAACTGATATACAAAATTTTCAAATTTTCGGATCAAAAGTATCAGTGCATGTTCCCAAGCAAAAACGTTTGAAGTGGGACTCCAAAAGTAAGGAAGGAACTTTTGTTGGCTATGGAGATAATGTAAAGGGATATCGAGTACATTTTTCAAAAGAAAATAAGTTAGAAGTCGTCAGAGATGTAGTATTTATTCCAAGCAAAGGAGAAGAGCCACAGATAGAGGAGCAAACACAAGACAACTACAATCAGCTGAATGAAACGGACATAAATAATGAAGATCAAGAAATAGAAGAACCAGTTCATGAAGAAAATGACACTACCCCAACCAGTGAAGAACCCGAACAAAGAAGATACAATTTAAGAAGAAGTAAAACTTTGGCGAGGCCCACCAGGTTACACGACTATTACTTGCACTAAACTTGCAGAAGAAGATGAACCGACAACGTACGATGAAGCAATTTCAAGTAAAGAAGCAAGAGAATGGAAAGAAGCTATCAAAAAAGAAGTTGAAGCGTTAGAAGAAAATCAAACGTGGGTATGTGTAAAGAAACCAGAAAAATGTCAAGTAATCGACTGCAAATGGGTTTTTAGAAAGAAAACTAGTGAAGCAGAGAAGAAAACAATATACAAGGCAAGATTAGTAGCCAGGGGTTTTCTTCAAAATAAAACTGTTGAGTTTGACAACTATAGTCCAGTAGCAAAATTGTCATCGGTAAGAATATTTTTAGCTATATGTAATGAATTTAATTTAAAAATCTGTCAATTAGATGTATGTAGCGCTTTTTTATATGGTGATATTGATGATGATGTGTATATTTCTCTACCTAAAGGTTTTAAAATTTATAACATAACGAATGAAGATGAATGTGTTCTAAAATTAAAGAAATCGCTACATGGTCTAAAAAGCTCTCCTAAAAACTGGAATAAAAAGTTTAATGAAGTAATGTTGTCCATAGGTTTTGTGAGGTCTGAATATGAATATTGTATATATGTAAAAATAAATGAAAGCTACTATTTATATTTACTACTCTATGTAGATGACGTGTTACTAGCAGGAACAGAATTTAATGAAACAGAAAATGTTAAAAAGACGTTAAATACATTTTTTAAAATGAAAGATTTAGGAACAAGAAATAAGTTTTTAGGAATGAAAATAACACAGGATGTAGTAAACGGTAAAATAATTTTAAATCAAACTAAATAATATTTGTTTATTATAAAGTTTATTTATTATAAAGTTTGTTTATTACAATGATAGAGATGTTGCTACTAGCCATGATGATACAAAGTAATTCAACTACATATGTTTCTTACATCTACTTATAACATGTTATTCTCATCTTCTAAGTATCGGGTGAAATGACGTTGTTTATCATATTTGATTCTGAAACTGCAGCGTTTCATGAATTATAATTCCTCCCCTTCAGAAACAACGTTATTTCAACAGATTTAATTCTAAATCTTTATTATTTCTTTTTATAATTCTTTTTTGTTTACATTTCATAACTAGGGTATATATTCTATTCTTACATAATATTAAAATGATAATAATTACTATAACAAAGAGAATTATATAAAATGTTGGTATATGTTGATTGTTTATTTGTTCAACGGATTCGATTTGTTCTAAATGCGTAACATTTAATTTTATTTCATTAATTTTAGTGATTTGGGGTACTTTCTTTAATTCCGTGAATTTTATATTATCGAAAATATGTTCTTGATAGATTGGTTTATATTTCTGAGATTGCCAATTCTTAATAGCACATGAATCTTGATCGTTAATGAATATACCTTGTAATTGTTTATACTTATAATTATTTCCGCAATTAAATTCGAAACTTTGTAAATTTGGTGAGAAAATGATTATTTTGTTCGTGAACGGTATTTGAGAAATGTAATTTTTCGTGGTGATTTGCTCGCTTAAACAATCATCATATACTTGTTTATTTAGTATATTGCTAATACAATTATTTATAGGATTATAATTAGATATACAATATTTGTTATTTTTAAATTTACGGATGGATACATGTTTATTGTTGTGTGTAATATACATTGTGTTATCTTCGAGTATTTGTTTATAAGAGAAATCATAATACGGTGTAGGTGTGAATTGTTGTACTTTGTATAAGTTTTTTGTATAATTTGGGACAGCTAAGAGGATGTGTATTTTATTGTTTTGTAGTGTGCATGTGACATATAATGTTTCAATCGTCTGAAAGATATTTGGGTTCCGTGTAATGTTTAAAAGGCTGTTGGGATCTATAATTGTAATGACTAATTGGTTTAATGAGCAGAATTCTAGTGATTTTATAACATTAGCAACTGTGTGTCTAAGTTGTTGAATGTAAATTAATATTTTATTAATCTGTATTTCTGCGTGTGTGAGTGTTTTCCAATTTTGTTCTGTTTTAAGTGTGTTTAAAATTTCATTAAGTGTATTTCGTAGTTTATTTTCGTTGAGATTTATATTTTGTAAATCTTTGTTAAATTTATCAGTCAGTGTTTTCTGTTGGTGTACGATTTCGTTTGCGTTTGATTGTAGTAATTTTTGATTATTACTGAGTGTTTCTAATATTGAATTGTAACGTTCTTCATCAGCCGAATCTAGGTTTCCGGTTATTGATTTTATTATGGATCCAAATCCGTTAATGAGCCCTCTTTTATTTCTTTTATTATATAATTTAGCTACATTTCGTTTCGAAACTTTTACTATTGAATTGATCGTCAATTTGTTTTGCTAATCCTTTACCGAATTTGTAATCTTTTGAAATACAATGTGCAAAGATAGGGGTTGAAGTTACGTCACCTATTTTATAATTAATTTTGAACTCGTTTTTAATTCTACTTAAAAAATCCGCAATTTTGTTTGTTTTGCCAGGGATGTATTCTATCTCAAAGTTATACTCGTTTAGTTCGATTTTCCATCGCATCAGCTTCTGGTTGGCATTTTTCATATTGAAAAGCCACACTAATGGTCGATGATCTGTTCGTAATAAAAATTTTCTTCCGTAGAGGTATGGTTTAAAATTTTGAATGGCCCATATAATTGCTTTCAGTTCTTTTTCGACGGTAGAGTAATTTTGTTCTTGTGAGTTAAATGTTTTTGATGCGTAGGCAAGTGGTTTTTCTTGTGAATCTTGATTTTGGGAGAGTACTGCGCCCATTGCGAAGTCAGAAGCGTCAGTAGTTAATATAAAAATTTGGTTAAAGTCTGGATATGCCAGTATCCGTGGGTTTGTAATTAGTTCTTTTACTTTTATGAAGCATTCTTGGTATTCTTTATTGTGAATATCTATTATTGATCCTTTTCGTAAGCAATTTGTAAATGGTTTTGTCAATTTGGAAAAATTTGGGATGAATCTACGATACCAGGAAAGTTTGCCTAGGAATGATTTTATTTCTTTTATTGATTTTGGAATTGGGAGATTTTGTATTACTTCTATCTTTTTTGTGTTTGGCTTAAGGCCGTCTTTTGAAATTATAAAACCTAAATATTCAACTTCCGTTTATTTTTAAAAATTAAATTTAAATTTTGTAGTATTTCGTTCATACATCTTTGGAATGTCGCGGGGGCGTTAATAAGGCCAAAGGGCATACGTAGAAATTCATAATGTCCGGAAGCGGTGCTGAAGGCTGTTTTTTCTGTCATTTTTGTCAACGAGTATTTGGTGGAATCCCGAATGTAGGTCAAGGGTAGTGAAATATTTTGGTTTATTTATTTGGTCGAAAAGTGTGTCAATGTTTGGTATAGGGAATTTGTCTTCTTTCGCTTTTTGGTTTAATTTTCTAAAATCAATTACTAGTCGGGTTTTTTGTTTACCTGAGGCATCCATTTTTTTGGGTACGATCCATATTGGGGAATTATATGGACTTTTTGATTTTTGTATGATTCCTGATTTTAACATAGTCTGAACATGTTCTTCAATGTCTTTTTCAAATACATGCGGGAGTCGATAATTTTTTGTGTATACGGGGGTATCGTCCGAAGTGTGAATTTTGGGTTGTATTTTGTCTGTACATGTCAGTGTGTCGTTTTCTTTTGGGAAAAGTCAATCATATTGTTCTAATAAATTATATAGTTCATTTTTTATCTTTGGTTGTAAGTGTTCGTCTCGGATTTGTACGTGACTTTCTTTTCTATGTTTACTCAAGTTCTGAATATCAAATTTCATTTGTTTCATTTGGATGGAATTTTCTGCAAAATTTATAATGGTATTTGTGTCGCGAAGTATGTCTGTTCCAAATAATAAATTACATTCTGTATGAAAATTTAGAATAAAAAATTTGTAATTTTTGTTGAATATTTTGATTTCGACATATTCATTGCATTTTACTGTATTTGTTGCGGTTCTGAATGTTAAATATTCTTTTAAAATTTTCATATTATTTTGTTTTACGGTTTTTTCTGTTATTAGGTTAACGTCTGATCCTGAGTCGATGAGAATTTTGAAATTTTGAAATGTAATGATTTTGATTGTTTTTGTGTTAGAGAGCATTACGTATTTTCTTCTATCAGTTCTGGGTCGTACTCTATAAAAGATTGGGTTTCAAAGTTCTCTTCGTTTAGTTCTTGTTCGTAGGTATTTTCTTGATTATTGCTTTCTACATCGTCTTCTGTTTCTATGGCGTAATTCTGCCTTATAGTTTGTGTGGACACTGGTATTGTTGTTTTTGTTATGCCTGACATTGGGGTTGGTTTGAAAGTGCGTTTTGTGTCAATAAAATTTTTTATATTTTGTCTAGCGAATGTGTGTGGTCCAGTAGGGCGTGAGTCTTGGGGGTTGAATGGACGTGAGGGAAATTGTTGTCCTGGAAATTTCTGTGGTGGAATAATAAGGAATTTTTGTGGTTTTTGTGTGTTTTGAGGTGTTCCTCTGTGCATGGGTGATCTGAGTGATATTTGCATACAGTTATACTCATTTACTAAAAGTTGTTCGCAGGCGTCGAGTGTCTGCGGATTTTTACTTATGAATGAGGCTCTAAAGTTCATGGGTAATAATGAAATGAAATGAGTAACTATTGTTTTTTGAGTTTCAGTTATTAAACATTTTTTTTCATTTGGTGTGTATTGCAATAATTGAATTTTGGAAACCATTCGCTGGTTAAGGTCTTTGAATTTCTTTAGAGTGTCATTCACATTATTATCTATTTGTGTGATTTTAATTGTTGTTAATAATAATGTGTTATATGTACTTTTATCCTCGAAGTTTGTTTGGAGGTATGATTTTATTTCAGACCAACATGTGAATTCTTGGCTGTCTAGTATGTCTTTGGCTTTATCTACGAATTTTGTTTTGTAACATAGAAAAGCAATATGTTTTCTGTATTGATGTTAGATTTAAAGTATTCATTACTGTATAAAAGTTATCGGCTCCTTTTATAAATCTAGGGAGGGATTTAATCTCTCCATTGTAATCGGGTACAGCATCGATAAAATTCCGAATATCAGAGATTGTTGCGGTCGCCATGGTTAATTCAAATTGGCAGTTATTTAATTCTTGTGTTGAATATGTTAAGGGTGTATTTTCGGTAGATAATTGTTTGATTCTACTACCGTTACCTAATTTACTTGGTTTAATTGTATTCGGTATTTTATTAAATTGATTACTTAATAAATCAGTTTCTTCGTCTGAAGACATGTATTGGCATTAATAATAATGTGTATATTTGTGTAAATATGTGTAACAGTATTTTTTTTGTAGACCGATTGTTACTACCGGCAAAAAATATATTTACAATGAAAGTAAACTTACAGCAGGAATATCGTGAAGTAGGTTACTCTGTTCATTGCAGTGTAGGTCTTGATACGCTTCAAGTGGGCGGGAACTTGTATCTTGTCACGCACTTGTAGAGTCAATTGGATTGATGGTCCTGACTGGAAAGTGGGTGGATGTCCTCGGCTTTTAAAGATGGGCCGTGGTTAGGCCCTGGTGCGACCACTGTTTAGGTCGTTTGAAGATCGTGGATGATGTTTGTGTAGCACTTGTGCAGCCACTGTTTAGGTTGTTTAGAGATCGTAGATAGTGTTCGGATAGCTCTTGTGAAAATTTGAAAATTTTCGACAAGCGTTTCACAGGCTTACGAGGAATTGTGCACTCACTGGATTCTTGTCGGCTATCCTACCGACTGCGCCAATTATAATTCGATCTCAACACTTATTAAAAAAAAAAACAAATTTTAATTTTAATATTTGTTTATTATAAAGTTTATTTATTATAAAGTTTGTTTATTACAATAATAGAGATGTTGCTACTAGCCAGGATGATACAAAGTAATTCAACTACATATGTTTCTTACATCTACTTATAACATGTTATTCTCATCTTCTAAGTATCGGGTGAAATGACGTTGTTTATCATATTTGATTCTGAAACTGCAGCGTTTCATAAATTATAATTTGTATAAGTATTTTAAGTCGTTACGAGTCATGTGCAAGCCAAGATTTATGGATAGCGTTAAAAAGAGTTCTTAGATATGTAAACGGTACCATAAATTTGAGCTTAGTTTTTACAAAAAGAAATAACTGTAAAAATGAAAATGAAATATCTGGTTATGTCGATTCTGACTGGGCAGGCGACAAAGTTGATCGTAAATCAACTGCCGGCTATTTATTTAAAGTATTTGATTGTACTGTGTCATGGGTTTCAAGAAAACAATCAACGGTTGCGCTGTCATCAACTGAGGCACAGTATGTAGCTCTCAGCTTAGCAGTTAGTGAAGCTTGTTGTTTATGATTAATGATCTTAAATTATTCAACAAGAAAGTAAAAGTAAAGATTTTTGAGGACAACCAAAGTGCAATTAAAGTATGTAAAAGTCCTTATTATCATAATAAGTTAAAACATTTAGACATTAAGGTACATTTTGTACAAAATAAAATTCTATAGAAGTAGAATATTTAAGTAGTAAAGAGCAAATTAGTGACATTCTAACTAAGCCTCTAGGAAGAATTTTGTTTGAAAACTTAAGAAAGAAAATTGGAATAGAATAATATAGTTTTAATGTCCCATAACAATAAGAATAGAGTTATATCTATGTTTATATTTTGTGAAAGAAAATATTCATTGAGGGGGTGTGTTAAAATATGCAATGAATATATTCTTATTCTTAAGGCGATCTCAGCGCCATCTGTTATGTAAAAAAGTAACTAAAAATAATATGAAATAAAGTAGCTGTTGATAATAAAAAACAAAACAAGAGTGTGTAGTTGTGTACTAAAAAATTCTTATTCTGAAACAATAAAATATCTATCCAGATTACGCCTGCTTCTTATTAATACCCCAAATTATAACAAAATATTTGCTTCCGCGTCCGAATTTTATAATTTTTTATCATAATTTAGCTAAAAGAGAACATTGCAACAAGAAAATTGCTATTTCAAGTGTGGTAGGTATTCTAGAATCAAGCCAATGAAGCTTACAATATACAACGTATTCATCACAAGTAGGTAAAATCTGACATTATTTAAAAAAAAAATCATATAAATATTTACTTCCGCGCCCGAATTTTATAATTTTTTATCATATTTTAGCCATAGTATAGGTCCAAAAGCATGTTTATGAATGATTTAACAAAAATATCCATTTCAAAAATAGGTAAAATCTGACTTTTTTTTGTAAAAAATCATATAAATATTTGCTTCCGCGCCCGAATTTTATAATTTTTCATCATATTTTATCCACAGTATAGGTCCAAAAGCATGTTTATGAATGTTTTAACAAAAATATCCATTTCAAGAATAGGTAAAATCTGACTTTACTTTTGTAAAAAATCATATAAATATTTGCTTCCGCGCCCGAATTTTATGATTTTTCATCATAATTTAGGTAAAAGAAAACATTGCAACAAGAAAATTGCTATTTCAAGTGTGGTAGGTATTCTAGAATCCAGCTAATGAAGCTTACAATATACAACGTAATCATCAAAAATAGGTAAAATCTGACTTTATTTTTGTAAAAAATCATATAAATATTTGCTTCCGCGCCCGAATTTTATAATTTTTCATCATATTTTATCCATAGTATAGGTCCAAAAGCATGTTTATGAATGTTTTAACAAAAATATCCATTTCAAAAATAGGTAAAATCTGACTTTATTTTTGTAAAAAATCATATAATATTTGCTTCCGCGCCCGAATTTTATAATTTTTCATCATATTTCAGCTAAAAGAAAACATTGCAACAAGAAAATTGCTATTTCAAGTGTGGTAGGTATTCTGGAATCCAGCCCATGTAGCTTACAATATACAACGTATTCATCAAGAATAGGTAAAATCTGACTTTATTTTTGTAAAAAATGATATAAATATTTGCTCCCGCGCCGAATTTTATAATTTTTTATCATATTTTAGCTAAAAGAGAACATTGCAACAAGAAAATTGCTATTTCAAGTGTGGTAGGTATTCTAGAATCTAGCCAATGAAGCTTACAATATACAACGTATTCATCACAAATAGGTAAAATTTGACATTATTTTTGAAAAAAATCATATAAATATTTACTTCCGCGCCCGAATTTCATAATTTTTCATCATATTTTATCCATAGTATAGGTCCAAAAGCATGTTTATGATGATTTAACAAAAATATCCATTTCAAAAATAGGTAAAATCTGACTTTTTTTTGTAAAAAATCATATAAATATATGCTTCCGCGCCCGAATTTTATGATTATTCATCATATTTTAGCTAAAAGAAAACATTGCAACAAGAAAATTGCTATTTCAAGTGCGTTAGGTATTCTAGAATCCAGCCCATGTAGCTTACAATATATAAAGTTTTCATCAAAAATAGGTAAAATCTAACTATTTTTTTTTGTATAAAATCATATAAATTATTTACTTCCGCGCCCGAATTTTATATTTTTTATCATATTTTAGCTAAAAGAGAACATTGCTACAAGAAAATTGCTATTTCAAGTGTGGTAGGTATTCTAGAATCCAGCCAATGAAGCTTACAATATACAACGTATTCATCACAAATGGGTAAAATTTGACATTATTTTTGAAAAAAATCATATAAATATTTACTTTCGCGCCCGAATTTCATAATTTTTCATCATATTTTATACATAGTATAGGTCCAAAAGCATGTTTATAATTGATTTAACAAAAATATCCATTTCAAAATTAGGTAAAATCTGACTTTTTTTGTAAAAAATCATATAAATATTTGCTTCCGCGCCCGAATTTTATGATTTTTCATCATATTTTAGCTAAAAGAAAACATTGCAACAAGAAAATTGCTATTTCAAGTGCGTTAGGTATTCTAGAATCCAGCCCATGTAGCTTACAATATACAACGTATTCATCAAAATTAGGTAAAATCTGACTTAATTTTTGTATAAATTTTATAATTTTTCATCATATTTTATCCATAGTATAGGTCCAAAAGCATGTTTATTAATGATTTAACAAAAATATCCATTTCAAAAATAGGTAAAATCTGACTTTTTTTTTTGTAAAAAATCATATAAATATTTGCTTCCGCGCCCGGATTTTATAATTTTTCATCATATTTTATCCACAGTATAGGTCCAAATGCATGTTTATGAAAGTTTTAACAAAAATATCCATTTCAAGAATAGGTAAAATCTGACTTTACTTTTGTAAAAAATCATATAAATATTTGCTTCCGCACCCGAATTTTATGATTTTTTATCATAATTTAGGTAAAAGAAAACAATGCAACAAGAAAATTGCTATTTTAAGTGTGGTAGGTTTTCTAGAATCCAGCCAATGAAGCTTAAAATATACAACGTATTCATCAAAAATAGGTAAAATCTGACATTATTTTAGTAAAAAATTATATAAATATTTGCTTCCGCGCCCGAATTTTATAATTTTTCATCATATTTTATCCATAGTATAGGTCCAAAAGCATGTTTATGAATGTTTTAACAAAAATATCCATTTCAAAAATAAGTAAAATCTGATTTTGTTTTTATAAAAAATCATATAAATATTTGCTTCCGCGCACGAATTTTATGATTTTTCATCATAATTGAGGTGAAAGAAAACATTGCAACAAGAAAATTGCTATTTCAAGTGTGGTAGGTATTCTAGAATCCAGGTAATGAAGCTTACAATATACAACGTATTCATCAAAAATTGGTAAAATCTGACTTTATTTTTGAAAAAATTATATAAATATTTGCTTCCGCGCCCGAATTTTATAATTTTTCATCATATTTTGTCCACAGTATAGGTCCAAAAGCATGTTTATGAATGTTTTATCAAAAATATCCATTTCAAGAATAGGTAAAATCTGACTTTATTTTTGTGAAAAATCATATAAATATTTGCTTCCGCGCCCGAATTTTATGATTTTTCATCATATTTTATCCATAGTATAGGTCCAAAAGCATGTTTATGAATGTTTTAACAAAAATATCCATTTCAAAAATAGGTAAAATATGACATTTTTTTTAAAAAAATTATATAAATATTTGCTTCCGCGCCCGAATATTATGATTTTTCATCATAATTTAGGTAAAAGAAAACATTGCAACAAGAAAATTGCTATTTCAAGTGTGGTACGTATTCTAGAATCCAGCCAATGAAGCTTACAATATGCAACGTATTCATCAAAAATAGGTAAAATCTGACTTTGTTTTTGTAAAAAATTATATAAATATTTGCTTCCGCGCCCGAATTTTATAATTTTTTATCATATTTTATCCATAGTATAGGTCCAAAAGCATGTTTATGAATGATTTAACAAAAATATCCATTTCACAAATAGGTAAAATCTGACTTTATTTTTGTAAAAAATCATATAAATATTTGCTTCCGCGCCCGAATTTTATGATTTTTCATCATAATTTAGGTGAAAGAAAACATTGCAACAAGAAAATTGCTATTTCAAGTGTGGTAGGTATTCTAGATTCCAGCCAATGAAGCTTACAATATACAAAGTATTCATCAAAAATAGGTAAAATCTGACTTAATTTTTGTAAAAAATTATATAAATATTTGCTTCCGCGCCCGATTTTTATAATTTTTCATCATATTTTATCCATGGTATAGGTCCAAAAGCATGTTTATGAATGTTTTAACAAAAATATCCATTCCAAAAATAGGTACAATCTGACTTTATTTTTGTAAAAAATCATATAAATATTTGCTTCCGCGACCGAATTTTATGATGTTTTATCATATTTAAACTAAAAGAAAACATTGCAACAAGTAAATTGCTATTTCAAGTATGTTAGGTATTCTAGAATCCAGCCCATGTAGCTTACAATATACAACGTATTCATCAAAAACAGGTAAAATCTGACTTTATTTTTGTAAAAAATCATATAAATATTTGCTTCCGCGACCGAATTTTATAATTTTTCATCATATTTTATCCACAGCATAGGTCGAAAAGCATGTTTATGAATGTTTTAACAAAAATATCCATTTCAAGAGTAGGTAAAATCAGACATTATTTTTGTAAAATATCATAAAAATATTTGCTTTCGCGCCCGAATTTTATGATTTTTCATCAAAATTTAGGTAAAAGAAAACATTGCAACAAGAAAATTGCTATTTCAAGTGTGGTACGTATTCTAGAATCCACCAATGAAGCTTACAATATGCAACATATTCATCAAAAATAGGTAAAATCTGATTTTATTTTTGTAAAAAATCATAAAAATATTTGCTTCCGCGCCAGAATTTTATAATTTTTCATTTTATTTTATCCACAGTATAGGTCCAAAAGCATGTTTATGAATGTTTTAACAAAAATATCCATTTCAAGAATAGGTAAAATCTAATTTTATTTTTGTAAAAAATCATATAAATATTTTCTTCCGCGCCCGAATTTTATGATTTTTCATCATAATTTAGGTGAAAGAAAACATTGCAACAAGAAAATTGCTACTTCAAGTGTGATAGGTATTCTAGAATCCAGCCAATGAAGCTTACAATGTACAACGTATTCATCAAAAATAAGTAAAATCTGACTTTATTTTTGTAAAAAATTTCATAAATATTTGCTTCCGCGCCCGAATTTTATAATTTTTTATCATATATTATCTACAGTATAGGTCCAAAAGCATGTTTATGAATGTATTAACAAAAATATCCATTTCAAAAATAGGTAAAATCTGACTTTGTTTTTGTAAAAAATCATATAAATATTTGCTTCCACGCCCGAATTTTATGATTTTTCATCATAATTTAGGTAGAAGAAAACAATTCAACAAGAAAATTGCTATTTAAAGTGTGGTAGGTATTTTAGAATCCAGCCAATTAAGCTTACAATATACAACGTATTCATCAAAAATAGGTAAAATCTGACTTTATTTTTGTAAAAAATCATATAAATATTTGCTTCCGCGCCTAAAATTTATGATTTTTTATCATAATTTAGGTAAAAGAAAACATTGCAACAAGAAAATTGCTATTTCAAGTGTGTTAGGTATTCTAGAATCCACCCTATGTAGCTTACAATATACAAAGTATTCTTCAAAAATAAGTAAAATCTGACTTTATTTTTGTAAAAAATCATAAATATTTGCTTCCGCGCCCGAATTTTATGATTTTTCATCATAATGTAGGTAAAAGAAAACATTGCGACAAGAAAATTGCAATTTCAAGTGTGTTAGGTATTCTAGAATCTAGCCCATTTAGCTTACAATATACAACGTATTCATCAAAAATAGGTAAAATCTGACTTTTTTTGTAAAAAATCATATAAACATTTGCTTCCGCGCCCGAATTTTATAATTTTTCATCATATTTTACCCATAGTATAGGTCCAAAAGCATGTTTATGAATGATTTAACAAAAATATCCATTTCAAAAATATGTAAAATCTGACTTTTTTTTTGTAAAAAAAAATAATTTATGTAAAAGAAAACATTGCAACAAGAAAATTGCTATTTCAAGTGTGGTAGGTATTCTAGAATCCAGCCAATGAAGCTGACAATATGCAACGTATTCATCAAAAATATGTAAAATCTGACTTTATTTTTGTAAAAAATCATATAAATATTTGCTTCTGCGCCCGAATTTTATAATTTTTCATCATATTTTATCCACAGTATAGGTCTAAAAGCATGTTTATTAATGTTTTAACAAAAAGAATAGGTAAAATCTGACTTTATTTTTGTAAAAATTTTATAATTTTTCATCATATTTTATCCATAGTATAGGTCCAAAAGCATGTTTATAAATGATTTAACAAAAATATCCATTTCAAAAATAGGTAAAATCTGACTTTTTTTTGTAAAAAAAAATAATTTAGGTAAAAGAAAACATTGCAACAAGAAAATTGCTATTTCAAGTGTGGTAGGTATTCTAGAATCCAGCCAATGAAGCTGACAATATACAACGTATTCATCAAAAATAGGTAAAATCTGTCTTTATTTTTGCAAAAAATCATATAAATATTTGCTTCCGCGCCCGAATTTTATAATTTTTCATCATATTTTATCCACAGTATAGGTCTAAAAGCATGTTTATTAATGTTTTAACAAAAAGAATAGGTAAAATCTGACTTTATTTTTGTAAAAATTTTATAATTTTTCATCATATTTTATCCATAGTATAGGTCCAAAAGCATGTTTATGAATGATTTAACAAAAATATCCATTTCAAAAATAGGGAAAATCTGACTTTTTTTTTGTAAAAAATCATATAAATATTTTCTTCCGCGCCCGAATTTTATAATTTTTCATCATATTTTATCCACAGTATAGGTCCAAAAGCATGTTTATGAATGTTTTAACAAAAATATCCATTTCAAGAATAGGTAAAATCTGACTTTACTTTTGTAAAAAATCATATAAATATTTTCTTCCGCGCCCGAATTTTATGATTTTTCATCATAATTTAGGTAAAAGAAAACATTGCAACAAGAAAATTGCTATTTCAAGTGTGGTAGGTTTTCTAGAGTCCAGCCAATGAAGCTTACAATATACAACGTATTCATCAAAAATAGGTAAAATCTGACTTTATTTTTGTAAAAAAATTATATAAACATTTGCTTCCGCGCCCGAATTTTATAATTTTTTATCATATTTTATCCATAGTATAGGTCAAAAAGCATGTTTATAAATGTTTTAACAAAAATATCTATTTCAAAAATAGGTAAAATCTGACTTTATTTTTGTAAAATATCATATAAATATTTGCTTCCGCGCCCGAATTTTATGATTTTTCATCATATTTTAGCTAAAAGAAAACATTGCAACAAGAAATTTGCTATTTCAAGTGTGTTAGGTATTCTAGAATCAAGCCCATTTATCTTACAATATACAACGTATTCATCAAAAATTGGTAAAATCTGACTTTTTTTGTAAAAAATCATATAAACATTTACTTCCGCGCTCGAATTTTATAACTTTTCATTATATTTTATCCACAGTAAAGGTCCAAAAGCAAGTTTATGAATGTTTTAACAAAAATATCCATTTCAAAAATAGGTAAAATCTGACTTTGTTTTTGTAAAAAATCATATAAATATTTGCTTCCACGCCCGAATTTTATGATTTTTCATCATAATTTAGGTAAAAGAAAACAATTCAACAAGAAAATTGCTATTTAAAGTGTGGTAGGTATTTTAGAATCCAGCCAATTAAGCTTACAATATACAACGTATTCATCAAAAATAGGTAAAATCTGACTTTATTTTTGTAAAATATCATATAAATATTTGCTTCCGCGCCCGAATTTTATGATTTTTCATCATATTTTAGCTAAAAGAAAACATTGCGACAAGAAAATTGCTATTTCAAGTGTGTTAGGTATTCTAGAATCTAGCCCATTTAGCTTACAATATACAACGTATTCATCAAAAATAGGTAAAATCTGACTTTTTTTTGTAAAAAATCATATAAATATTTTCTTCCGCGCCCGAATTTTATAATTTTTTATCATATTTTATCCACAGTATAGGTCAAAAAGCATGTTTATGAATGTTTTAACAAAAATATCCATTTCAAGAATAGGTAAAATCTGACTTTACTTTTGTAAAAAATCATATAAATATTTTCTTCCGCGCCCGAATTTTATGATTTTTCATCATAATTTAGGTAAAAGAAAACATTGCAACAAGAAAATTGCTATTTCAAGTGTGGTAGGTTTTCTAGAGTCCAGCCAATGAAGCTTACAATATACAACGTATTCATCAAAAATAGGTAAAATCTGACTTTATTTTTGTAAAAAATTATATAAACATTTGCTTCCGCGCCCGAATTTTATAATTTTTTATCATATTTTATCCATAGTATAGGTCAAAAAGCATGTTTATAAATGTTTTAACAAAAATATCTATTTCAAAAATAGGTAAAATCTGACTTTATTTTTGTAAAATGTCATATAAATATTTGCTTCCGCGCCCGAATTTTATGATTTTTCATCATATTTTAGCTAAAAGAAAACATTGCAACAAGAAATTTGCTATTTCAAGTGTGTTAGGTATTCTAGAATCAAGCCCATGTATCTTACAATATACAACGTATTCATCAAAAATTGGTAAAATCTGACTTTTTTTGTAAAAAATCATATAAACATTTGCTTCCGCGCCCGAATTTTATAACTTTTCATTATATTTTATCCACAGTAAAGGTCCAAAAGCAAGTTTATGAATGTTTTAACAAAAATATCCATTTCAAGAATAGGTAAAATCTGACTTTATTTTTGTAAAAAATCATATAAATTTTTGCTTCCACGCCCGAATTTTATGATTTTTCATCATAATTTAGGTAAAAGAAAACAATTCAACAAGAAAATTGCTATTTAAAGTGTGGTAGGTATTTTAGAATCCAGCCAATTAAGCTTACAATATACAACGTATTCATCAAAAATAGGTAAAATCTGACTTTATTTTTGTAAAAAATCATATAAATATTTGCTTCCGCGCCCGAATTGTATAATTTTTCATCATATTTTATCTACAGTATAGGTCCAAAAGCATGTTTATGAATGTTTTAACAAAAATATCCATTTCAAAAATAGGTAAAATCTGACTTTGTTTTTGTAAAAAATCATATAAATATTTGCTTCCACGCCCGAATTTTATGATTTTTCATCATAATTTAGGTAAAAGAAAACAATTCAACAAGAAAATTGCTATTTAAAGTGTGGTAGGTATTTTAGAATCCAGCCAATGAAGCTTACAATATACAACGTATTCATCAAAAATAGGTAAAATCTGACTTTATTTTTGTAAAAAATCATAAATATTTGCTTCCGCGCCCGAATTTTATGATTTTTCGTCATAATGTAGGTAAAAGAAAAACATTGCGACAAGAAAATTGCTATTTCAAGTGTGTTAGGTATTCTAGAATCTAGCCCATTTAGCTTACAATATACAACGTATTCATCAAAAATAGGTAAAATCTGACTTTTTTTTGTAAAAAATCATATAAATATTTTCTTCCGCGCCCGAATTTTATAATTTTTCATCATATTTTATCCACAGTATAGGTCAAAAAGCATGTTTATGAATGTTTTAACAAAAATATTCATTTCAAGAATAGGTAAAATCTGACTTTACTTTTGTAAAAAATCATATAAATATTTTCTTCCGCGCCCGAATTTTATGATTTTTCATCATAATTTAGGTAAAAGAAAACATTGCAACAAGAAAATTGCTATTTCAAGTGTGGTAGGTTTTCTAGAGTCCAGCCAATGAAGCTTACAATATACAACGTATTCATCAAAAATAGGTAAAATCTGACTTTATTTTTGTAAAAAATTATATAAACATTTGCTTCCGCGCCCGAATTTTATAATTTTTTATCATATTTTATCCATAGTATAGGTCAAAAAGCATGTTTATAAATGTTTTAACAAAAATATCTATTTCAAAAATAGGTAAAATCTGACTTTATTTTTGTAAAATATCATATAAATATTTGCTTCCGCGCCCGAATTTTATGATTTTTCATCATATTTTAGCTAAAAGAAAACATTGCAACAAGAAATTTGCTATTTCAAGTGTGTTAGGTATTCTAGAATCAAGCCCATGTATCTTACAATATACAACGTATTCATCAAAAATTGGTAAAATCTGACTTTTTTTGTAAAAAATCATATAAACATTTGCTTCCGCGCCCGAATTTTATAACTTTTCATTATATTTTATCCACAGTAAAGGTCCAAAAGCAAGTTTATGAATGTTTTAACAAAAATATCCATTTCAAGAATAGGTAAAATCTGACTTTATTTTTGTAAAAAATCATATAAATATTTGCTTCCACGCCCGAATTTTATGATTTTTCATCATAATTTAGGTAAAAAAAAACAATTCAACAAGAAAATTGCTATTTAAAGTGTGGTAGGTATTTTAGAATCCAGCCAATTAAGCTTACAATATACAACGTATTCATCAAAAATAGGTAAAATCTGACTTCATTTTTGTAAAAAATCATATAAATATTTGCTTCCGCGCCCGAATTGTATAATTTTTCATCATATTTTATCTACAGTATAGGTCCAAAAGCATGTTTATGAATGTTTTAACAAAAATATCCATTTCAAAAATAGGTAAAATCTGACTTTGTTTTTGTAAAAAATCATATAAATATTTGCTTCCACGCCCGAATTTTATGATTTTTCATCATAATTTAGGTAAAAGAAAACAATTCAACAAGAAAATTGCTATTTAAAGTGTGGTAGGTATTTTAGAATCCAGCCAATGAAGCTTACAATATACAACGTATTCATCAAAAATAGGTAAAATCTGACTTTATTTTTGTAAAAAATCATAAATATTTGCTTCCGCGCCCGAATTACTCTGAGATAGCGCGT
>JAQOWZ010000677.1:0-21854 GCA_035578165.1 Stenolophus ochropezus | reverse complement strand
ACGCGCTAGAGCTCGAGTGCGGGAAGCAAATATGTTATAAGTTTTTTTACAAAAATAAAGTCAGATTTTACATATTCTTGAAATGGATATTTATTGTTAATACATTCATAAACATGCTTTTGGACCTATACTGTGGAATAAAATATAATGAAAAATTATAAAATTTGGGCGCGGAAGCAAATATTTATATGATTTTTTACAAAAATAAAGTCAGATTTTTCCTATTCTTGAAATGGATATTTTTGTTAAAACATTCATAAACATGCTTTTGGACCTATACTGCGGATAAAATATGATGAAAAATTATAAAATTCGGGCGGGCAAACAAATATTTATATGATTTTTTTACAAAAAAAAGTCAGAATTTACCTATTCTTGAATATGGATATTTTTGTTAAAACATTCATAAACATGCTTTTGGACATATACTGTGAATAAAATATAATGAAAAATTATAAAATTCGGGCGCGGAAGCAAATATTTATATGATTTTTTACAAAAAAAAGTCAGATTTTACCTATTTTTAATGAATACGTTGTATATTGTAAGCTACATCGGCTAGATTATAAAATACCTAACACACTTGAAATAGCAATTTTCTTTTTGCAATGTTTTCTTTTAGCTAAAATATAATGAAAAATCATAAAATTCGGGCGCGGAAGCAAATATTTATATGATTTTTTACAAAAATAAAGTCAGATTTTTCATATTCTTGAAATGGATATTTTTGTTAATACATTCATAAACATGCTTTTGGACCTATACTGTGGATAAAATATGATGAAAAATTATAAAATTCTGGCGCGGAAGCAAATATTTATATGATTTTTTACAAAAAAAAAAGTCAGATTTTACCTAATTTTGATGAATACTTTGTATATTGTAAGCTGCATGGGCAGGATTCTAGAATACCTAACACACTTGAAATAGCATTTTACTCTTGTTGCAATGTTTTCTTTTAGCTAAAATATGATGAAAAAATCATAAAATTCTGGTGCGGAAGCAAATATTTATATGATTTTTTACAAAAATAAAGTCAGATTTTTCCTATTCTTGAAATGGATATTTTTGTTAAAACATTCATTAACATGCTTTTGGACCTATACTGCGGATAAAATATGATGAAAAATTATAAAATTCGGGCGCGCAAACAATTATTTATATGATTTCTTACAAAAGAAAGTCAGATTTTACCTATTTTTGATGAATACGTTGTGTATTGTAAGATACATGGGCTGGATTCTAGAATACCTAACACACTTGAAATAGCAATTTTCTTGTTGCAATGTTTTCTTTTAGCTAAAATATGATGAAAAATCATAAAATTCGGGCGCGGAAGCAAATATTTATATGATTTTTTACATAAAATAAAGTCAGATTTTTCCTATTCTTGAAATGGATATTTTTGTTAAAACATTCATAAACATGCTTTTGGACCTATACTGCGGATAAAATATGATGAAAAATTATGAAATTCGGGCGCGCAAACAAATTATTTTATGATTTTTTACAAAAAAAAAGTCAGATTTTTACCTATTTTTGATGAATACGTTGTATATTGTAAGCTACATGGGCTGGATTCTAGAATACCTAACACACTTGAAATAGCAATTTACTTGTTGCAATGTTTTCTTTTAGCTAAAATATGATGAAAAATAAAAAAATTCGGGTGCGGAAGCAAATATTTATATGATTTTTTACAAAAATAAAGTCAGATTTTACGTATTTTTGATGAATACGTTGTATATTGTAAGCTACATGGGCTGGATTCTAGAATACCTAACACACTTGAAATAGCAATTTTCTTGTTGCAATGTTTTCTTTTACCTAAAATATGATGAAAAATCATAAAATTCGGGCGCGGAAGCAAATATTTATATGATTTTTTACAAAAATAAAGTCTGATTTTTCCTATTCTTGAAATGGATATTTTTGTTAAACATTCATAAACATGCTTTTGGACCTATACTGCGGATAAAATATGATGAAAAATTATAAAATTCGGGCGCGCACATAAATATTTATATGATTTTTTTTAAAAAAAAGTCAGATTTTACCTTTTTTTGATGAATACGTTGTATATTGTAAGCTACATGGGCTTGATTCTAGATTACCTAACACACTTGAAATAGAAATTTTCTTGTTGCAATGTTTTCTTTTAGCTAAATTATGATGAAAAATCATAAAATTCGGGCGTGGAAGCAAATATTTATGATTTTTTACAAAAATAAAGTCAGATTTTACATATTTTTGAAATTGATATTTTTGTTAAAACGTTCATAAACATGCTTTTGGACCTAAACTATGGATAAAATGTGATGAAAAATTATGAAATTCGAGCGCGGAAGCAAATATTTATTTAATTTTTTACAAAAATAAAGTCAGATTTTTCCTATTATTGATGAATACGTTGTATATTGTAAGCTTCATTGGCTGGATTCTAGAATACCTATCACATTTGAAACAGCAATTTTCTTGTTGCAATGTTTTCTTTTACCTAAATTTAGATAAAAAATCATAAAATTCGGGCGCGGAAGCAAATATATATATGATTTTTTACCAAAATAAAGTCAGATTTTACATATTCTTAAAATGGATATTTTTGTTAAAACGTTCATAAATATGCTTTTGGACCTATACTGCGGATAAAATATGATGAAAAATTATAAAATTCGGGCGCGCAAACAAATATTTATATGATTTTTTACAAAAAAAAAGTCAGATTTTACCTATTTTTGATGAATACGTTGTATATTGTAAACTACATGGGCTGGATTCTAGAATACCTAACACACTTGAAATAGCAATTTTCTTGTTGCAATGTTTTCTTTTAGCTAAAATATGATAAAAAATCATAAAATTCGGGTGCGGAAGCAAATGTTTATATGATTTTTTACAAAAATAAAGTCAGATTTTTCCTATTCTTGAAATGAATATTTTTGTTAAAGCATTCATAAACATGCTTTAGGAGCTATACTGTGGATAAAATATGATGAAAAATTATAAAATTCGGGCGCGGAAGCAAATATTTATATGATTTTTTACAAAAAAAAAGTCAGATTTTACTTATTTTTGATGAATACGTTGTATATTGTAAGCTTCATTGGCTGAATTCTAGAATACCTACCACACTTGAAATAGCAATTTTCTTGTTGCAATGTTTTCTTTTAGCTAAAATATGATGAAAAATTATAAAATTCGGGTGCGGAAGCAAATATTTATATGATTTTTTACAAAAATAAAGTCAGATTTTTCCTATTCTTGAAATGGATATTTTTGTTAAAACATTCATAAACATGCTTTTAGACCTATACTGCGTATAAAATATGATGAAAAATTATAAAATTTGGGCGCGGAAGCAAATATTTATATGATTTTTTACAAAAAAAAGTCAGATTTTACTTATTTTTGATGAATACGTTGTATATTGTAAGCTTCATTGGCTGGACGCTAGAATACCTACCACACTTGAAATAGCAATTTTCTTGTTGCAATGTTTTCTTTTAGCTAAACTATGATGAAAAATAATAAAATTCGGGCACGGAAGCAAATATTTATATGATTTTTTACAAAAATAAAGTCAAATTTTACCTATTTTTGAGATGGATATTTTTGTTAAAACATTCATAAACATGCCTTTGGACTTATACTATGAATAAAATATGATAAAAAATTATAAAATTCGGGCGCGGAAGCAAATATATATATGATTTTTTACAAAAATAAAGTCAGATTTTACCTATTCTTGAAATGGATATTTTTGTTAAAACATTCATAAACATGCTTTTGGACCTATACTGTGGATAAAATATGATAAAAAATTATAAAATTAGGGCGCGGAATGAAATATTTATATGATTTTTTACAAAAAAAAGTCAGATTTTACCTATTTTTGATGAATACGGTGTATATTGTAAGCTACATGGGCTGGATTCTAGAATACCAAACACACTTGAAATAGCAATTTACTTGTTGCAATGTTTTCTTTTAGCTAAAATATGATGAAAAATCATAAAATTCGGGCGCGGAAGCAAATATTTATATGATTTTTTACAAAAAAATATCAGATTTTACCTATTTTTGAAATGAATATTTTTGTTAAAACATTCATAAAGAAGCTTTTGGACCTATACTATGGATAAAATATGATGAAAAATTATAAAATTCGGGCGCGGACGCATATATTTATATAATTTTTTACAAAAATAAAGTCAGATTTTACCTATTTTTGATGAATACGTTGTATATAGTAAGCTTTATTGGCTGGATTCTAGAATACCTACCACACTTGAAATACCAATTTTCTTGTTGCAATGTTTTCTTTTACCTGAATTATGATGAAAAATCATAAAATTCGGGTGCGGAAGCAAATGTTTATATGATTTTTTACAAAAATAAAGTCAGATTTTTCCTATTCTTGAAATGGATATTTTTGTTAAAGCATTCATAAACATGCTTTTGGAGCTATACTGTGGATAAAATATGATGAAAAATTATAAAATTCGGGCGCGGAAGCAAATATTTATATGATTTTTTACAAAAAAAAGTCAGATTTTACTTATTTTTGATGAATACGTTGTATATTGTAAGCTTCATTGGCTGGATTCTAGAATACCTACCACACTTGAAATAGCAATTTTCTTGTTGCAATGTTTTCTTTTAGCTAAAATATGATGAAAAATTATAAAATTCGGGTGCAGAAGCAAATATTTATATGATTTTTTACAAAAATAAAGTCAAATTTTTCCTATTCTTGAAATGGATATTTTTGTTAAAACATTCATAATCATGCTTTTAGACCTATACTGCGTATAAAATATGATGAAAAATTATAAAATTCGGGCGCGGAAGCAAATATTTATATGATTTTTTACAAAAAAAAGTCAGATTTTACTTATTTTTGATGAATACGTTGTATATTGTAAGCTTCATTGGCTGGATTCTAGAATACTTACCACACTTGAAATAGCAATTTCCTTGTTGCAATGTTTTCTTTTACATAAATTATGATGAAAAATCATAAAATTCGGGTGCGGAAGCAAATATTTATATGATTTTTTACAAAAATAAAGTCAGATTTTACATATTTTTGAAATTGATATTTTTGATAAAACGTTCATAAACATGCTTTTGGACCTATACTATGGATAAAATACGATGAAAAATTATAAAATTCGAGCGCGGAAGCAAATATTTATATAATTTTTTACAAAAATTATGTCAGATTTAACCTATTTTTGATGAATACGTTGTATATTGTAAGCTTGATTGGCTGGATTCTAGAATACCTACCACACTTGAAATAGCAATTTTCTTGTTGCAATGTTTTCTTTTACCTAAATTATGATGTAAAATCATTAAAATCGGGCGCGGAAGCAAATATTTATATGATTTTTTACAAAAATAAAGTCAGATTTTACATATTCTTCAAATGGGTATTTTTGTTAATACATTCATAAACATGCTTTTGGACCTATACTGTGGATAAAATATGATGAAAAATTATGAAATTCGGGCGCGGAAGCAAATATTTATATGATTTTTTACAAAAAAAAGTCAGATTTTACCTATTTTTGATGAATACGTTGTATATTGTAAGCTTGATTGGCTGGATTCTAGAATACTTACCACACTTGAAATAGCAATTTTCTTGTTGCAATGTTTTCTTTTAGCTAAAATATGATGAAAAATCATAAAATTCAGGGGCGGAAGCAAATATTAATATGATTTTTTACAAAAACAAAGTCAGATTTTTCCTATTCTTGAAATGGATATTTTTGTTAAAACATTCATAAACATGCTTTTGGACCTATACTGCGGATAAATTATGATGAAAAATTATAAAATTCAGGCGCGCAAAAAAATATTTATATGATTTTTTACAAAAAAAAGGTCAGATTTTTCCTATTCTTGAAATAAATATTTTTGTTAAAACATTCATAAACATGCTTTTGGACCTATAATGCGGATAAAATATGATAAAAAATTATAAAATTCGGGCGCGCAAACAAATATTTTTAAGATTTTTTACAAAAAAAAAGTCAGATTTTACCTATTTTTGATGAATACATTGTATATTGTAAGCTACATGGGCTGGATTCTAAAATACCTAACACACTTGAAATAGCAATTTTCTTGTTGCAATGTTTCCTTTTAGCTAAAATATGATAAAAAATCATAAAATTCGGGCGCGGAAGCAAATATTAATATGATTTTTTACAAAAATAAAGTCAGATTTAACATATTTTTGCAATGGTTATTTTTGGTAAAACGTTCATATACATGCTTTTGGACCTATACTATGGATAAAATATGATGAAAAATTATAAAGTTCGAGCGCGGAAGCAAATATTTAAATAATTTTTTACAAAAATAAAGTCAGAATTTACCTAGTTTTGATGAATACGTTGTATATTGTAAGCTTCATTGGCTGGATTCTAGAATACCTAACACACTTGAAATAGCAATTTTCTTGTTGCAATGTTTTCTTTTACCTAAATTATGATGAAAAATCATAAAATACGGGCGCGCACACAAATATTTATATGATTTTTTACAAAAAAAAAGTCAGATTTTACCTATTATTGATGAATACTTTGTATATTGTAAGCTACATGGGCTGGATTCTAGAATACCTATCACACTTGAAATAGTAATTTTCTTGTTGCAATGTTTTCTTTTAGCTAAAATATGATAAAAAATCATAAAATTCGGGCGCGGAAGCAAATATTTATATGATTTTATACAAAAATAAAGTCAGATTTTTCCTATTCTTGAAATGGATATTTTTGTTAAAACATTCATAAACATGCTTTTGGACCTATACTGCGGATAAAATATGATGAAAAATTATAAAATTCGGGCGCGCAAACAAATATTTTTATGATTTTTTACAAAAAAAAAGTCAGATTTTACCTATTTTTGATGAATACGTTGTATATTGTAAGCTACATGGGCTGGATTCTAGAATACCTAACACACTTGAAATAGCAATTTTTTTGTTGCAATGTTTTCTTTTAGCTAAAATATGATGAAAAGTCATAAAATTCGGGCGCGGAAGCAAATATTTATATGATTTTTTACAAAAATTATGTCAGATTTTACATATTTTTGAAATGGATATTTTTGTTAAAACGTTCATAAACATGCTTTTGGACCTATACTATAGATAAAATATGATGTAAAAATTATAAAATTCGGGCGCGCAAACAAATATTTATATGATTTTTTACAAAAAAAAGTCAGAATTTACCTATTTTTGATAAATACGTTGTATATTGTAAGCTACATGGGCTGGATTCTAGAATACCTAACACACTTGAAATAGAAATTTTCTAGTTGCAATGTTTTCTTTTAGCTAAAATATGATGAAAAATCATAAAATTCGGGCGCGGAAGCAAATGTTTATAATTTTTTACAAAAATAAAGTCAGATTTTACATATTTTTGAAATTGATATTTTTGTTAAAACGTTCATAAACATGCTTTTGGACCTATACTATGGATAAAATATGATGAAACATTATCAAATTCGAGCGCGGAAATAATATTTATTTAATTTTTTACAAAAATAAAGTCAGATTTTACCTATTTTTGATGAATACGTTGTATATTGTAAGCTTCATTGGCAGGATTCTAGAATACCTATCACACTTGAAATAGCAATTTTCTTGTTGCAATGTTTTCTTTTAGCTAAAATATGATGAAAAATTATAAAATTCGGGTGCGGAAGCAAATATTTATATGATTTTTTACAAAAAAAAAGTCAGATTTTACCTATTTTTGATGAATACGTTGTATATTGTAAGCTTCATTGGCTGGATTCTAGAATACCTATCACACTTGAAATAGCAATTTTCTTGTTGCAATGTTTTCTTTTACCTAAATTATGATGTAAAATCATTAAAATCGGGCGCGGAAGCAAATATTTATATGATTTTTTACAAAAATAGAGTCAGATTTTACATATTCTTGAAATGGGTAATTTTTGTTAAAACATTCATAAACATGCTTTTGGACCTATACTGCGGATAAAATATGATGAAAAATTATAAAATTCGGGCGCGCAAACAAATATTTATTTGATTTTTTAAAAAAAAGAGTCAGATTTTACCAATTTTTGATAAATACGTTGTATATTGTAAGCTTGATTGGCTGGATTCTAAAATACCTACCACACTTGAAATAGCAATTTTCTTGTTGCAATGTTTTCTTTTAGCTAAAATATGATGAAAAATCATAAAATTCGGGTGCGGAAGCAAATATTAATATGATTTTTTACAAAAATAAAGTCAGATTTTTCCTATTCTTGATGAATACATTGTATATTGTAAGCTACATGGGCTGGATTCTAAAATACCTAACACACTTGAAATAGCAATTTTCTTGTTGCAATGTTTTCTTTTAGCTAAAATATGATGAAATATCATAAAATTCGGGCGCGGAAGCAATATTTATATGATTTTTTACAAAAATAAAGTCAGATTTAACATATTTTTGCAATGGATATTTTTGTTAAAACGTTCATAAACATGCTTTTGGACCTATACTATGGATAAAATATGATGAAAAATTATAAAGTTCGAGCGCAGTAGCAAATATTTATATAATTTTTTACAAAAATAAAGTCAGAATTTACCTAGTTTTGATGAATATGTTGTATATTGTAAGCTTCATTGGCTGGATTTTAGAATACCTACCACACTTGAAATAGCAATTTTCTTGTTGCAATGTTTTCTTTTACCTAAAATATGATGAAAAATCATAAAATTCGGGCGCGGAAGCAAATATTTATATGATTTTTTACAAAAAAAAAGTCAGATTTTACCTATTTTTGATGAATACGTTGTATATTGTAAGCTGCATGGGCTGGATTCTAGAATACCTAACACACTTGAAATAGCAATTTACTTGTTGCAATGTTTTCTTTTACCTAAAATATGATGAAAAATCATAAAATTCGGGTGCGGAAGCAAATATTTATATGATTTTTTACAAAAATAAAGTCAGATTTGTCCTATTCTTGAAATGGATATTTTTGTTAAAACATACATAAACATGCTTTTGGACCTATACTGCGGATAAAATATGATGAAAAATTATAAAATTCGGGCGCACAAACAAATATTTATATGATTTTTTACAAAAAAAAGTCAGATTTTACCTATTTTTGATGAATACGTTGTATATTGTAAGCTACATGGGCTGGATTCTAGAATACCTAACACTCTTGAAATAGCAATTTTCTTGTTGCAATGTTTTCTTTTAGCTAAATTATGATGAAAAATCATATAATTTTGGCGCGGAAGCAAATATTTATGATTTTTTAGAAAAATAAAGTCAGATTTTTCCTATTCTTGAAGTGGATATTTTTGTTAAAACATTCATAAACATGCTTTTGGACCTATACTGCGGATAAAGTATGATGAAAAATTATAAAATTCGGGCGCGCGAACAAATATTTTTATGATTTTTTACAAAAAAAAAGTTAGATTTTACCCATTTTTGATGAATACGGTGTATATTGTAAGCTACATGGGCTGGATTCTAGAATACCTAACACACTTGAAATAGCAATTTTCTTGTTGCAATGTTTTCTTTTAGCTAAAATATGATGAAAAATCATAAAATTCGGGCGCGGAAGCAAATATTTATATGATTTTTTGCAAAAATAAAGTCAGATTTAACATATTCTTGAAATGGGTATTTTTGTTAATACATTCATAAACAAGCTTTTGGACCTAAACTGTGGCTAAAATATGATGAAAAATTATAAAATTCGGGCGCGGAAGCAAATATTTATATGATTTTTTACAAAAAAAAATTCAGATTTTACCTATTTTTGATGAATACGTTGTATATTGTAAGCTTGATTGGCTGGATTCTAGAATACCTACCACACTTGAAATAGCAATTTTCTTGTTGCAATGTTTTCTTTTAGCTAAAATATGATGAAAAATCATAAAATTCGGGCGCGGAAGCAAATATTTATATGATTTTTTACAAAAAAAAAGTCAGATTTTACCTATTTTTGATGAATACGTTGTATATTGTAAGCTGCATGGACTGGATTCTAAAATACCTAACACACTTGAAATAGCAATTTACTTGTTGCAATGTTTTCTTTTAGCTAAAATATGATGAAAAATCATAAAATTCGGGCGCGGAAGTAAATAATTATATGATTTTTTACAAAAATAAAGTCAGATTTTTCCTATTCTTGAAATGGATATTTTTGTTAAAACATTCATAAACATGCTTTTGGACCTATACTGCGGATAAAATATGATAAAAAATTATAAAATTCGGGCGCGCAAACAAATATTTTTATGATTTTTTACAAAAAAAAAGTCAGATTTTACCTATTTTTGATTAATACATTGTATATTGTAAGCTACATGGGCTGGATTCTAAAATACCTAACACACTTGAAATAGCAATTTTCTTGTTGCAATGTTTTCTTTTAGCTAAAATATGATGAAAAATCATAAAATTCGGGCGCGGAAGCAAATATTTATATGATTTTTTACAAAAATAAAGTCAGATTTAACATATTTTTGCAATGGATATTTTTGTTAAAACGTTCATAAACATGCTTTTGGACCTATACTATGGATAAAAAATGAAGAAACATTATAAAATTCGAGCGCGGAAGTAAATATTTATATGATTTTTTACAAAAAAAATGTCAGATTTTACCTATTTTTGATGAATACGTTGTATATTGTAAGCTTCATTGGCTGGATTCTAAAATACCTATCACACTTGAAATAGCAATTTTCTTGTTGCAATGTTTTCTTTTACCTAAATTATGATGTAAAATCATTAAAATCGGGCGCGGAAGCAAATATTTATATGATTTTTTACAAAAATAAAGTCAGATTTTACATATTCTTGAAATGGGTAATTTTTGTTAATACATTCATAAACATGCTTTTGGACCTATACTGTGGATAAAATATGATGAAAAATTATAAAATTCGGGCGCGGAAGCAAATATTTATATGATTTTATAAAAAAATAAAGTCAGATTTTTCCTATTCTTGAAATGGATATTTTTGTTAAAACATTCATAAACATGCTTTTGGACCTATACTGCGGATAAAATATGATGAAAAATTATAAAATTCGGGCGCGCAAACAAATATTTATATGATTTTTTACAAAAAAAGTCAGATTTTACCTATTTTTGATGAATATGTGTATATTGTAAGCTACATAGGCTGGATTCTAGAATACCTACCACACTTGAAATAGCAATTTTCTTGTTGCAATGTTTTCTTTTAGCCAAAATATGATGAAAAATCATAAAATTCGGGCGCGGAAGCAAATATTTATATGATTTTTTACAAAAATAAAGTCAGATTTAACATATTTTTGCAATGGATATTTTGTTTAAAACGTTCATAAACATGCTTTTGGGCCTATACTATGGATAAAATATGATGAAACATTATAAAATTCGAGCGCGGAAGTAAATATTTATATAATTTTTTACAGAAATAAAGTCAGAATTTACCTAGTTTTGATGAATACGTTGTATATTGTAAGCTTCATTGGCTGGATTTTAGAATACCTACCACACTTGAAATAGCAATTTTCTTGTTGCAATGTTTTCTTTTACCTAAAATATGATGAAAAATCATAAAATTCGGGCGCGGAAGCAAATATTTATATGATTTTTTACAAAAAAAAAGTCAGATTTTACCTATTTTTGATGAATACGTTGTATATTGTAAGCTGCATGGACTGGATTCTAGAATACCTAACACACTTGAAATAGCAATTTACTTGTTGCAATGTTTTATTTTACCTAAAATATGATCAAAAATCATAAAATTCGGGTGCGGAAGCAAATATTTATATGATTTTTTACAAAAATAAAGTCAGATTTGTCCTATTCTTGAAATGGATATTTTTGTTAAAACATACATAAACATGCTTCTGGACCTATACTGCGGATAAAATATGATGAAAAATTATAAAATTCGGGGGCGCAAACAAATATTTATATGATTTTTTACAAAAAAAAAGTCAGATTTTACCTATTTTTGATGAATACATTGTATATTGTAAGCTACATGGGCTGGATTCTAGAATACCTAACACACTTGAAATAGCAATTTTCTTGTTGCAATGTTTTCTTTTAGCTAAAATATGATCAAAAATCATAAAATTCGGGCGCAGAAGCAAATATTTATATGATTTTTTACAAAAATAAAGTCAGATTTAACATATTTTTGCAATGGATATTTTTGTTAAAACGTTCATAAACATGCTTTTGGACCTATACTATGGATAAAATATGATGAAACATTATAAAATTCGAGCGCGGAAGTAAATATTTATATGATTTTTTACAAAAAAAAGTCAGATTTTACCTATTTTTGATGAATACGTTGTATATTGTAAGCTTCATTGGCTGGATTCTAGAATACCTATCACACTTGAAATAGCAATTTTCTTGTTGCAATGTTTTCTTTTACCTAAATTATGATGTAAAATCATTAAAATCGGGCGCGGAAGCAAATATTTATATGATTTTTTACAAAAATAAAGTCAGATTTTACATATTCTTGAAATGGGTAATTTTTGTTAATACATTCATAAACATGCTTTTGGACCTATACTGTGGATAAAATATGATGAAAAATTATAAAATTCGGGCGCGGAAGCAAATATTTATATGATTTTTTTTAAAAAAAAAGTCAGATTTTACCTATTTTTGATGAATACGTTGTATATTGTAAGCTTGATTGGCTGGATTCTAGAATACCTACCACACTTGAAATAACAATTTTCTTGTTGCAATGTTTTCTTTTAGCTAAAATATGATGAAAAATCATAAAATTCGGGTGCGGAAGCAAATATTAATATGATTTTTTACAAAAATAAAGTCAGATTTTTCCTATTCTTGAAATGGATATTTTTGTTAAAACATTCATAAACATGCTTTTGGACCTATACTGCGGATAAAATATGATAAAAAATTATAAAATTCGGGCGCGCAAACAAATATTTATATGAATTTTTACAAAAAAAGTCAGATTTTACCTATTTTTGATGAATATGTTGTATATTGTAAGCTACATAGGCTGGATTCTAGAATACCTAACACACTTGAAATAGCAATTTTCTTGTTGCAATGTTTTCTTTTAGCTTAAATATGATGAAAAATCATAAAATTCGGGCGCGGAAGCAAATATTTATATGATTTTTTACAAAAATAAAGTCAGATTTAACATATTTTTGCAATTGATATTTTTGTTAAAACGTTCATAAACATGCTTTTGGACCTATACTATGGATAAAATATGATGAAACATTATAAAATCCGAGCGCGGAAATAAATATTTATATGATTTTTTACAAAAAAAAGTCAGATTTTACCTATTTTTGATGAATACGTTGTATATTGTAAGCTTCATTGGCTGGATTCTAGAATACCTATCACACTTGAAATAGCAATTTTTTGTTGTAATGTTTTCTTTTACCTAAATTATGATGTAAAATCATTAAAATCGGGCGCGGAAGCAAATATTTATATGATTTTTTACAAAAATAAAGTCAGATTTTACATATTCTTGAAATGGGTATTTTTATTAATACATTCATAAACAAGCTTTTGGACCTATACTGTGGATAAAATATGATGAAAAATTATAAAATTCGGGCGCGGAAGCAAATATTTTTAAGATTTTTTACAAAAAAAAGTCAGATTTTACCTATTTTTGATGAATACATTGTATATTGTAAGCTACATGTGCTGGATTCTAGAATACCTAACACACTTGAAATAGCAATTTTCTTGTTGCAATGTTTTCTTTTAGCTAAAATATGATGAAAAATCATAAAATTCGGGCGCGGAAGCAAATATTTATATGATTTTTTACAAAATAATGTCAGATTTAACATATTTTTGCAATGGAAATTTTTGTTAAAACGTTCATAAACATGCTTTTGGACCTATACTAGGGATAAAATATGATGAAAAATTATAAAGTTCGAGAGCGGAAGCAAATATATATATATAATTTTTTACAAAAATAAAGTCAGAATTTACCTAGTTTTGATGAATACGTTGTATATTGTAAGCTTCATTGGTTGGATTCTAGAATACCTACCACACTTGAAATAGCAATTTTCTTGTTGCAATGTTTTCTTTTAGCCAAAATATGATGAAAAATCATAAAATTCGGGCGCGGAAGCAAATATTTATATGATTTTTTACAAAAATAAAGTCAGATTTTTCCTATTCTTGAAATGGATATTTTTGTTAAAACATTCATAAACATGCTTTTGGACCTATACTGTGGATAAAATATGATGAAAAATTATAAAATTCGGGCGCGCAAACAAATTTTTTTATGATTTTTTACAAAAAAAAAGTCAGATTTTACCTATTTTTGATGAATACGTAGTATATTGTAAGCTACATGGGCTGGATTCTAGAATACCTAACACACTTGAAATAGCAATTTTCTTGTTGCAATGTTTTCTTTTAGCTAAAATATGATGAAAAATGATAAAATTCGGGTGCGGAAGCAAATATTTATATGATTTTTTACAAAAATAAAGTCAGATTTTTCCTATTCTTGAAATGGATATTTTTGTTAAAACATTCATAAACATGCTTTTGGACCTATACTGCGGATAAAATATAATAAAAAATTATAAAATTCGGGCGCGCAAACAAATATTTATATGATTTTTTACAAAAAAAAAGTCAGATTTTACATATTTTTGATGAATACGTTGTATATTGTAAGCTACATGGGCTGGTTTCTAGAATACCTAACACACTTGAAATAGCAATTTTCTTGTTGCAATGTTTTATTTTAGCTAAAATATGATAAAAAATCATAAAATTCGGGCGCGGAAGCAAATATTTATATAATTTTTTACAAAAATAATGTCATATTTTTCCTATTCTTGAAATGGATATTTTTGTTAAAACATTCATAAACATGCTTTTGAACCTATACTGCGAATAAAATATGATGAAAAATGATAAAATTCGGGTGCGGAAGCAAATATTTATATGATTTTTTACAAAAATAAAGTCATATTTTTCCTATTCTTGAAATGGATATTTTTGTTAAAACATTCATAAACATGCATTTGAACCTATACTGCGAATAAAATATGATGAAAAATTATAAAATTCGGGCGCGCAAACAAATATTTATATAATTTTTTACAAAAATAAAGTCAGATTTTACCTATTTTTGATGAATACGTTGTATATTGTAAGCTTCATTGGCTGGATTCTAGAAAACCTACCACACTCTAAATAGCAATTTTCTTGTTGCAATGTTTTCTTTTACCTAAATTATGATGAAAAATCATAAAATTCGGTCGCGGAAGCAAATATTTATATTATTTTTCACCAAAATAAAGTCAGATTTTACCTATTCTTGAAATGGATATTTTTGTTAAAACATTCATAAACATGCTTTTGGACCTATACTGTGAATAAAATATGATAAAAAATTATAAAATTCGGGCGCGAAAGCAAATATTTATATGATTTTTTACAAAAAAAAAGTCAGATTTTACCTACTTTTGATGAATACGTTGTATATTGTAACCTATATGGGCTGGATTCTAGAATACCTAACACCCTTGAAATAGCAATTTTCTTGTTGCAATGTTTTCTTTTAGCTAAAATATAATGAAAAATCATAAAATTCGGGCGCGGAAGCAAATATTTATGATTTTTTACAAAAATAAAGTCAGATTTTACATATTCTTGAAATGGATATTTTTGTTAATACATTCATAAACATGCTTTTGGGCCTATACTGTGGATAAAATATCATAAAAAATTATAAAATTCGGGCGCGGAAGCAAATATTTATATGATTTTTTACAAAAAAAAGTCAGATTTTACCAATTTTTGATGAATACCTTGTATATTGTAAGCTACATGGGCTGGATTCTAGAATACCTAACACACTTGAAATAGCAATTTACTTGTTGCAATGTTTTCTTTTAGCTAAAATATGATGAAAAATCATAAAATTTGGTCGCGGAAGCAAATATTTATATGATTTTTTACCAAAATAAAGTCAAATTTTACCTATTCTTGAAATGGATATTTTTGTTAAAACATTCATAAACATGCTTTTGGACCTATACTGTGAATAAAATATGATGAAAAATTATAAGATTCGGGCGCGGAAGCAAATATTTATATGATTTTTTACAAAAAAAAGTCAGATTTTACCTATTTTTGATGAATAGGTTGTATATTGTAAGCTACATGGGCTGGATTCTAGAATACCTAACACACTTGAAATAGCAATTTTCCTGTTGCAATGTTTTATTTTAGCTAAATTATGATAAAAAATCATAAAATTCGGGCGCGGAAGCAAATATTTATATGATTTTTTACAAAAATAAAGTCAGATTTTTCCTATTCTTGAAATGGATATTTTTGTTAAAACATTCATAAACATGCTTTTGGACCTATACTGCGGATAAAATATAATAAAAAATTATAAAATTCGGGCGCGCAAACAAATATTTATATGATTTTTTACAAAAAAAAAGTCAGATTTTACCTATTTTTGATGAATACGTTGTATATTGTAAGCTACATGGGCTGGATTCTAGAATACCTAACACACTTGAAATAGCAATTTTCTTGTTGCAATGTTTTATTTTAGCTAAAATATGATAAAAAATCATAAAATTCGGGCGCGGAAGCAAATATTTATATAATTTTTTACAAAAATAATGTCATATTTTTCCTATTCTTGAAATGGATATTTTTGTTAAAACATTCATAAACATGCTTTTGAACCTATACTGCGAATAAAATATGATGAAAAATGATAAAATTCGGGTGCGGAAGCAAATATTTATATGATTTTTTTCAAAATTAAAGTCAGATTTTTCCTATTCTTGAAATGGATATTTTTGTTAAAACATTCATAAACATGCTTTTGGACCTATACTGCGGATAAAATATGATGAAAAATTATAAAATTCGGGCGCGCAAACAAATTTTTTTATGATTTTTTACAAAAAAAAAGTCAGATTTTACCTATTTTTGATGAATACGTAGTATATTGTAAGCTACATGGGCTGGATTCTAGAATACCTAACACACTTGAAATAGCAATTTTCTTGTTGCAATGTTTTCTTTAAGCTAAAATATGATGAAAAATGATAAAATTCGGGTGCGGAAGCAAATATTTATATGATTTTTTACAAAAATAAAGTCATATTTTTCCTATTCTTGAAATGGATATTTTTGTTAAAACATTCATAAACATGCTTTTGAACCTATACTGCGAGTAAAATATGATGAAAAATTATAAAATTCGGGCGCGCAAACAAATATTTATATGATTTTTTACAAAAAAAAAGTCAGATTTTACCTATTTTTGATGAATACGTTGTATATTGTAAGCTACATGTGCTGGATTCTAGAATACCTAACACACTTGAAATAGCAATTTTCCTGTTGCAATGTTTTATTTTAGCTAAATTATGATAAAAAATCATAAAATTCGGGCGCGGAAGCAAATATTTATATGATTTTTTACAAAAATAAAGTCAGATTTTTCCTATTCTTGAAATGGATATTTTTGTTAAAACATTCATAAACATGCTTTTGGACCTATACTGCGGATAAAATATAATAAAAAATTATAAAATTCGGGCGCGCAAACAAATATTTATATGATTTTTTACAAAAAAAAAGTCAGATTTTACCTATTTTTGATGAATACGTTGTATATTGTAAGCTACATGGGCTGGATTCTAGAATACCTAACACACTTGAAATAGCAATTTTCTTGTTGCAATGTTATATTTTAGCTAAAATATGATAAAAAATCATAAAATTCGGGCGCGGAAGCAAATATTTATATAATTTTTTACAAAAATAATGTCATATTTTTCCTATTCTTGAAATGGATATTCTTGTTAAAACATTCATAAACATGCTTTTGAACCTATACTGCGAATAAAATATGATGAAAAATGATAAAATTCGGGTGCGGAAGCAAATATTTATATGATTTTTTACAAAAATAAAGTCATATTTTTCCTATTCTTGAAATGGATATTTTTGTTAAAACATTCATAAACATGCATTTGAACCTATACTGCGAATAAAATATAAAGAAAAATTATAAAATTCGGGCGCGCAAACAAATATTTATATAAATTTTTACAAAAATAAAGTCAGATTTTACCTATTTTTGATGAATACGTTGTATATTGTAAGCTTCATTGGCTGGATTCTAGAATACCTACCACACACGAAATAGCAATTTTCTTGTTGCAATGTTTTCTTTTACCTAAATTTTGATGAAAAATCATAAAATTCGGTCGCGAAAGCAAATATTTATATTATTTTTCACCAATATAAAGTCAGATTTTACCTATTCTTGAAATGGATATTTTTGTTAAAACATTCATAAACATGCTTTTGGACCTATACTGTGAATAAAATATGATAAAAAACTATAAAATTCGCTCGCGAAAGCAAATATTTATATGATTTTTTACAAAAAAAAAGTCAGATTTTACCTACTTTTGATGAATACGTTGTATATTGTAACCTATATGGGCTGGATTCTAGAATACCTAACACCCTTGAAATAGCAATTTTCTTGTTGCAATGTTTTCTTTTAGCTAAAATATAATGAAAAATCATAAAATTCGGGCGCGGAAGCAAATATTTATGATTTTTTATAAAAATAAAGTCAGATTTTACATATTCTTGAAATGGATATTTTTGTTAATACATTCATAAACATGCTTTTGGGCCTATACTGTGGATAAAATATCATAAAAAATTATAAAATTCGGGCGCGGAAGCAAATATTTATATGATTTTTTACAAAAAAAAGTCAGATTTTACCTATTTTTGATGAATACCTTGTATATTGTAAGCTACATGGGCTGGATTCTAGAATACCTAACACACTTGAAATAGCAATTTTCTTGTTGCAATGTTTTCTTTTAGCTAAAATATGATGAAAAATCATAAAATTTGGTCGCGGAAGCAAATATTTATATGATTTTTTACCAAAATAAAGTCAAATTTTACCTATTCTTGAAATGGATATTTTTGTTAAAACATTCATAAACATGCTTTTGGACCTATACTGTGAATAAAATATGATGAAAAATTATAAGATTCGGGCGCGGAAGCAAATATTTATATGATTTTTTACAAAAAAAAGTCAGATTTTACCTATTTTTGATGAATAGGTTGTATATTGTAAGCTGCATGGGCTGGATTCTAGAATACCTAACACACTTGAAATAGCAATTTTCTTGTTGCAATGTTTTCTTTTAGCTAAAATATGAGGGAAAATCATAAAATTCGGGTGCGGACGCAAATATTTATATGATTTTTTGCAAAAATAAAGGCAGTTTTTTCCATTCTTGAAATGGATATTTTTGTTAAAACATTCATAAACATGCTTTTGGATCTATACTGCGGATAAAATATGATTAAAAATTATAAAATTCGGGTGCGCAAGCAAATATTTATATGATTTTTTACAAAAAAAATCAGATTTTACCTATTTTTGATGAATACGTTGTATATTGTAAGCTTCATTGGCTGGATTCTAGAATACCTACCACACTTGAAATAGCAATTTTCTTGTTGCAATGTTTTCTTTTTCCTAAATTATCATGAAAAATAATAAAATTTGGGCGCGGAAGTAAATATTTATATGATTTTTTACAAAAATAAAGTCAGATTTTACATATTTTTGAAATGGATATTTTTGTTAAAACGTTCATAAATATGCTTTTGGACCTATACTATGGATAAAATATGAAGAAAAATTATAAAATTCGAGCGCGGAAGAAAATATCTATATAATTTTTTACAAAAATTAAGTCAGATTTTACCTATTCTTGATGTATACGTTGTATATTGTAAGCTTCATTGGCTGGATTCTTGAATACCTACCACACTTAAAATAGCAATTTTCTTGTTGCAATGTTTTCTTTCACCTAAATTATGATGAAAAATCATAAAATTCGGGCGCGGAAGCAAATATTTATATATTGAAAGAAGCTTTCAGAACTCATTAAATATTAAATATTTATATGATTTTTTACAAAAATAAAGTCAGATTTTACATATTTTAGAAATGGATATTTTTGTTAAAACGTTCATAAACATGCTTTTGGACCTATACTATGAATAAAATATGATGAAAAATTATAAAATTCGAGCGCGGAAGCAAATATTTATATAATTTTTTACAAAAATTAAGTCAGATTTTACCTATTTTTGATGAATACGTTGTATATTGTAAGCTTCATTGGCTGGATTCTAGATTACCTACCACACTTGAAATAGCAATTTTTTTGTTGCAATGTTTTCTTTTACCTAAATTATGATGAAAAATCATAAAATTTGGGTGCGGAAGCAAATATTTATATGATTTTTTACAAAAATAAAGTCAGATTTTTCCTATTCTTGAAATGGATATTTTTGTTAGAACATTCATAAACATGCTTTTGGACCTATACTGCGGATAAAATATGATGAAAAATTATAAAATTCGGGCGCGGAAGCAAATATTTATATGATTTTTTACAAAAATAAAGTCAGATTTTACGTATTCTTGAAATGGATATATTTGTTAATACATTCATAAACATGCTTTTGGACCTATACTGTGGATAAAATATGATAAAAAATTATAAAATTCGGGCGCGGAAGCAAATATTTATATGATTTTTTACAAAAAAAAGTCAGATTTTACCTATTTTTGATGAATACGTTGTATATTGTAAGCTGCATGGGCTGGTTTCTAGAATACCTAACACACTTGAAATAGCAATTTACTTGTTGCAATGTTTTCTTTTACCTAAAATATGATGAGAAATCATAAAATTTGGGCGCGGAAGTAAATATTTATATGATTTTTTACAAAAATAAAGTCAGATTTTTCCTATTCTTGAAATGGATATTTTTGTTAGAACATTCATAAACATGCTTTTGGACCTATACTGCGGATAAAATATGATGAAAAATAATAAAATTCGGGCGCGCAAACAAATATTTATATGATTTTTTACAAAAAAAAGTCAGATTTTACCTATTTTTGATGAATACGTTGTATATTGTAAGCTACATGGGCTGGATTCTAGAATACCTAACACACTTGAAATAGCAATATTCTTGTTGCAATGTTTTCTTTTAGCTAAAATATGATGAAAAATCATAAAATTCGGGCGCGGAAGCAAATATTTATATGATTTTTTACAAAAATAATGTAAAGATTTTACCTATTTTTGATGAATACGTTGTATATTGTAAGATTCATTGGCTGGATTCTAGAATACCTACCACACTTGAAATAGAAATTTTCTTGTTGCAATGTTTTCTTTTACCTAAATTATGATGATAAATCATAAAATTCGGGTGCGGAAGCAAATATTTATATGATTTTTTACAAAAATAAAGTCTGATTTTACATATTCTTGAAATGGATATTTTTGTTAAAACGTTCATAAACATGCTTTTGGACCTATACTATGGATAAAATATGTTAAAAAATTATTAAATTCGAGCGCAGAAGCAAATATTTATTTAATTTTTTACAAAAATAAAGTCAGATTTTACCTTTTTTTGATGAATATGTTGTATATTGTAAGCTACATGGACTGGATTCTAGAATACCTAACACACTTGAAATAGCTATTTTCTTGTTGCAATGTTATCTTTTACTTAAATTAAGATGAAAAATCATAAAATTCGAGCGCGGAAGCAAATATTTATATGATTTTTACAAAAATAAAATCAGATTTTACATATTCTTGAAACGGATATTTTTGTTAATACAATCATAAACATGCTTTTGA
>JAQOWZ010000676.1:0-21878 GCA_035578165.1 Stenolophus ochropezus | reverse complement strand
ACGCGCTATCTCAGAGTAAAAAAGTCAGATTTTACCTATTTTTCATGTATACGTTGTATATTGTAAGCTACATGGGCTGGATTCTAGAATACCTAACACACTTGAAATAGCAATTTTCTTGTTGCAATGTTTTCTTTTAGCTAAAATATGATGAAAAATCATTAAATTCGGGCACGGAAGCAAATATTTATATGATTTTCTACAAAAATAAGGTCAGATTTTTGCTATTCTTGAAATGGATATTTTTGTTAAAACATTCATAATCATGCTTTTGGACCTATACTGCGGATAAAATATGATAAAAAATTATAAAATTCGGGCGCGCAAACAAATATTTATATGATTTTTTACAATAAAAAAGTCAGATTTTACCTATTTTTGATGAATACGATGTATTTTGTAAGCTATATGGGCTGGATTCTAGAATACCTAACACACTTGAAATAGCAATTTTCTTGTTGCAATGTTTTCTTTTAGCTAAAATATGATGAAAAATCATAAAATTCGGGCGCGGAAGCAAATATTTATATGATTTTTTACAAAAATAAAGTCAGATTTTTCCTATTCTTGAAATGGATATTTTTGTTAAAACGTTCATAAACATGCTTTTGGACCTATACTATGGATAAACTATAATGAAAAATTATAAAATTCGAGCGCGGAAGCAAATATTTATATAATTTTTTACATAAATAAAATCACATTTTACCTATTTTTGATGAATACGGTGTTTATTGTAAGCTTCATTGGCTGGATTCTAGAATACCTACCACACTCGAAATAGCAATTTTCTTGTTGCAATGTTTTCTTTTACCTAAATTATGATGAAAAATCATAAAATTCGGACGCGGACGCAAATATTTATATGATTTTTTACAAAAATAAAGTCAGATTTTACCTATTCTTAAAATGGATATTTTTGTTAAAACATTCATAAACATGCTTTTGGACTTATACTGTGGATAAAATATGATGAAAAATTTTAAAATTCGGGCGCGGAAGCAAATAAGTATATGATTTAAAAAAAAAAGTCAGAATTTACATATTTTTGATGAATACGTTGTATATTGTAAGCTACATGGGCTGGATTCTAGAAAACCTAACACACTTGAAATAGCAATTTTCTTGTTGCAATGTTTTCTTTTAGCTAAAATATGATGAAAAATCATAAAATTCGGGCGCGGAAGCAAATATTTATGATTTTTTACAAAAATAAAGTCAGAATTTTCCTATGTTTGATATGGATATTTTTGTTAAAACATTCATAAACATGCTTTTGGACCTATATTGCGGATAAAATATGATAAAAAATCATAAAATTCGGGCGCGCAAACAAATATTTATATGATTTTATAGAAAAAAAGTCAGATTTTATCTATTTTTGATGAATACCTTGTATATTGTAAGTTACATGGGCTGGATTGTAGAATACCTAACACACTTAAAATAGCAATTTTCTTGTTGCAATGTTTTCTTTTAGCTAAAATATGATGAAAAATCATAAAATTCGGGCGCGGAAGCTAATATTTAAATGATTTTTTACAAAAATAAAGTCAGATTTTACATATTTTTGAAATGGATATTTTTGTTAAAACGTTCATAAACATGCTTTTGGACCTATACTATGAATAAACTATAATAAAAAATTATAAAATTCGAGCGCGGAAGCAAATATTTATATAATTTTTTACAAAAATAAAGTCAGATTTTTCCTATTTTTGAAATGGATATTTTTGTTAAAACATTCATTAACATGCTTTTGGCCCTATACTGCGGATAAAATATGATAAAAAATTATAAAATTCGAGCGCGCAAACAAATATTTATATGATTTTTCACAAAAAAAAAGTCAGATTTTACCTATTTTTGATGAATACGTTGTATATTGTAAGCTACATGGGCTGGATTCTAGAATACCTAACACACTTGAAATAGCAATTTTCTTGTTGCAATGTTTTCTTTTAGCTAAAATATGATGAAAAATCATAAAATTCGGGCGCGGAAGCAAATATTTATTTGATTTTTTACAAAAATAAAGTCAGATTTTACATATTTTTGAAATGGATATTTTTGTTAAAACGTTCATAAACATGCTTTTGGACCTATACTATGGATAAACTATAATGAAAAATTATAAAATTCGAGCGCGGAAGCAAATATTTATATAATTTTTTACATAAATAAAGTCAGATTTTACCTATTTTTGATGAATACGGTGTTTATTGTAAGCTTCATTGGCTGGATTCTAGAATACCTACCACACTCGAAATAGCAATTTTTTTGTTGCAATGTTTTCTTTTACCTAAATTATGATGAAAAATCATAAAATTCGGGCGCGGACGCAAATATTTATATGATTTTTTACAAAAATAAAGTCAGATTTTACCTATTCTTAAAATGGATATTTTTGTTAAAACATTCATAAACATGCTTTTGGACCTATACTGTGGATAAAATATGATGAAAAATTATAAAATTCGGGCGCGGAAGCAAATAAGTATATGATTTAAAAAAAAAGTCAGATTTTACATATTTTTGATGAATACGTAGTATATTGTAAGCTACATGGGCTGGATTCTAGAATACCTAACACACTTGAAATAGAAATTTTCTTGTTGCAATGTTTTCTTTTAGCTAAAATATGATGAAAAATCATAAAATTCGGGCGCGGAAGCAAATATTTATGATTTTTTACAAAAATAAAGTCAGAATTTTCCTATGTTTGATATGGATAATTTTGTTAAAACATTCATAAACATGCTTTTGGACCTATATTGCGGATAAAATATGATAAAAAATCATAAAATTCGGGCGCGCAAACAAATATTTATATGATTTTATAGAAAAAAAGTCAGATTTTATCTATTTTTGATGAATACCTTGTATATTGTAGGTTACATGGGCTGGATTGTAGAATACCTAACACACTTGAAATAGCAATTTTCTTGTTGCAATGTTTTCTTTTAGCTAAAATATGATGAAAAATCATAAAATTCGGGCGCGGAAGCAAATATTTAAATGATTTTTTACAAAAATAAAGTCAGATTTTACATATTTTTGAAATGGATATTTTTGTTAAAACGTTCATAAACATATTTTTGGACCTATACTATGGATAAAATATGATAAAAAATTATTAAATTCCACCGCGGAAGCAAATATTTATATAATTTTTTACAAAAATAAAGTCAGATTTTACCTATTTTTGATGAATACGTTGTATATTATAAGCTTCATTGGCTGGATTCTAGAATACCTACCACACTTGAAATAACAATTTTCTTGTTGCAATGTTTTCTTTTACCTAAATTATGATAAAAAATCATAAAATTCGGGCGCGGAAGCAAATATTTATATGATTTTTTACAAAAATATAGTCAGATTTTACATATTCTTGAAATGGATATTTTTGTTAATACATTCATAAACATGCTTTTGGACCTATACTGCGGATAAAATATGATGAAAAATTATAAAATTCGGGCGCGCAAACAAATATTTATATGATTTTTTACAAAAAAAATTCAGATTTTACCTATTTTTGATGAATACGTTGTATATTGTAAGCTACATACATGGGCTGGATTCTAGAATACATAACACACTTGAAATAGCAATTATCTTGTTGCAATGTTTTCTTTTACCTTAATTATGATGACGAATCATAAAATTCGGGCGCGGAAGCAAATATTTATATGATTTTTTTACAAAAATAAAGTTAGATTTTATATATTCTTGAAATGGATATTTTTGTTAATACATTCATAAACATGCTTTTGGACCTGTACTGTGGATAAAATATGATGAAAAATTATAAAATTCGGGCGCGAAAGCAAATATTTATATGATTTTTTACAAAAAAAAAGTCAGATTTTACCTATTTTTGATGAATACGTTGTATATTGTAAGCTACATGGGCTGGATTCTAGAATACCTAACACACTTGAAATAGCAATTTTCTTGTTGCAATGTTTTCTTTTAGCTAAAATATGATAAAAAATCATAAAATTCAGGCGCGGAAGCAAATATTTATATGATTTTTTACAAAAAAAATGTAAGATTTTTCCTATTCTTGAAATGGATATTTTTGTTAAAACATTCATAAACATGCTTTTGGACCTATACTGCGGATAAAATATGATAAAAAATTATAAAATCGGGCGCGCAAACAAATATTTATATTATTTTTTACAGAAAAAAAGTCAGATTTTACCTATTTTTGATGAATACGTTGTATATTGTAAGCTACATGGGCTGGATTTTAGAATACCTAACACACATGAAATAGCAAATTTCTTGTTGCAATGTTTTCTTTTAGCTAAAATATGATGAAAAGACATAAAATTCGGGCGCGGAAGCAAATATTTATATGATTTTTTACAAATATAAAGTCAGATTTTACATATTTTTAAATGGATATTTTTGTTAAAACGTTCATAAACATGCTTTTGGACCTATACTATTGATAAAATGTGATGAAAAATTATAAAATTCGAGCGCGGAAGCAAATATTTATATGATTTTTACAAAAATAAAGTCAGATTTTACATATTCTTGAAATGGATATTTTTGTTAAAACATTCATAAACATGCTTTTAGACCTATACTGTGGATAAAATATGATGAAAAATTATAAAATTCGGGCGCGGAAGCAAATATTTATATGATTTTTTACAAAGAAAAAGTCAGATTTTACCTATTTTTGATGAATACGTTGTATATTGTAAGCTACATGTGCTGGATTCTAGAATACCTAACTCACTTGAAATAGCAATTTTCTTGTTTCAATGTTTTCTTTTAGCTAAAATATGATGAAAAATCATAAAATTCTCGCGCGGAAGCAAATATTTATATGATTTTTTACAAAAATAAAGTCAGATTTTTCCTATGCTTGAAATGGATATTTTTGTTAAAACATTCATAAACATGCTTTTGGACGGGATCCAGACAAAAGGCCGACATTGACCAAAGGCCGACATAGACAACTGGCCGACATGAACAAAAAGCCGACGCACTAAAGGCCGACATGGACAAAAGGCCGACACACCAAAGGCCGACACGGACAAAAGGCCGACATACAGAAGGCCGACAGATAAATGGCCGACAACGAAATATGGCCGACAAACAAAAGGCCGACATAGACAAATGGCCGACACGGACAAAAGGCCGACATGGACAAAAGGCCGACATGGACAAAAGGCCGACATAGACAAATGGCCGACATGGACAAAAGGCCGACAAGGAACATTGGCCGAAATGTACAATTGGCCGAAAAACTGGCCGACATGAACTATTGGCCGAGAAGGACAATAGGCCGACATAGAAAATTTGCACTGGCCGACATTAAAAACTACTACTCTCGCTACAAACTTACTTCGAGGAAAAAATTGTTCACTTCTCTCCCTTAATATATACTATGGTTTCGAACAGATAGGTAGGTAATTAATAAATTTGTGATTGATTATGATTTTATATTTTTCCATGTAATTTAATTATTGGGTATATACATCGGCGCAGTTAATGAAAGCGAGGTCAAATAAAAAATATTAGAAAAAAAATCATTAGGAAAACATATCCGTATATTTCTTACTTTTAAATACATAATAACAAGTAGTATATTGTACAACAAGAGTGGATATGAGCGTTACGCTCGAGTTGAACAGTATACTTTGTCTACGACATTATGCACTACTATTAATATTAATTCGTTTCGTAGATTCACTCAGTTAAGGTTATAATCACGTGAACAAACATTTGAAACATTTGGCTGTCAAATAGGTTATGACATTTTATAAAATAATGATTTTAAATAAATATCACACGATTTCAGCCGAAAAGATAATGTCATCAATAAAAAAAAATTTGAATCTCATGGTTACAATTGATGACGTGAGGATCAACAGCGAAAAATAAACTATACCAAAGATTTTTTTATCAGTGGACATAGGCGTATGTCATTACCATAGTTACATTTAAATAAATTGACAGGAATGTATTATCCCGTTTTTTTTTTAAACTGAACATAGGGTACAGGGGCGGATCTAGGTGGAAAGATAAGGTGTGCAAAACCTCAAATTGCCACCCTCCGCTTACAGAACCAACCTCCCTCCACACCTAACAGTGAACTTGTCTGACCATAAAACTTTATTTTATTTTGTTTCCAATAAACTGGAAAAATATGTAAGTCTCATCGAACGGCAAAAACAAATACTGATAGATGTTACGAATAATTATGATGAACAAAGAAAGAAGAAAACATACATACTCAAAAAGAAATAAAACTCTAAAAGAATACAATAACGTAGAAGTAGGTAACAGTGAACTTGTCTGACCATAAAACTTTATTTTATTTTGTTTCCAATAAACTGGAAAAATATGTAAGTCTCATCGAACGGCAAAAACAAATACTGATAGATGTTACGAATAATTATGATGAACAAAGAAAGAAGAAAACATACATACTCAAAAAGAAATAAAACTCTAAAAGAATACAATAACGTAGAAGTAGGTAACGCAATTCACAGCCCATGTAAATTGCCTACTATAAAGGTACTTTTCTTGCCTTTGCTTGAATAAAACGCTTTACTATAACGTAATGATTTATTTTTCGGTAATTTCATGTTCTATGGAAAGTATAGAAAGCGCTACAAGTTTTTCTTGAGATAGTGTAGACCTTAAATAATTTTTGATCAATTTTGAACTTTGAAAATGATCTTTCAGCAACACTTATAGGTAATGTTTGTAATAAATTAATTAATTAACTATTATGACATTTGGAAAAAGACTAGTAAAGTTTTGTTTATAAATACAATTTAATATTTCTTTACGAGTTATATCGTCTTTCACAATTGTAGTTAAAGATTTGAGTTCCGTATAAAGCTCATCTGCATCAAAATTCCGTTCTTTGGTATCTTTATCAGTAAACAATAACTCTAAATTTTTACATTAGTTTATTAATAATTTTGTATCCATAGGACCAATATTTTTAATGTTAAACTGTTTTGGTTTGTGGAGTTCAAGGAATAACGAGCGATCACTTTAACACAGATTTAATAAAACTAAAGATTCACAATACACATGTTATAACGAACAAAACTGGCACAATACCGTGTGAACAAATACATTTGACATAACAAGTTCTACTTGACAACTGCGTAGCGTTCGGCATCGAAGATGGATCTCTCACTGATGATCGAGCTGACGATGCACCGCCGATCTCGTCCCGTACGCATATTTACAACACGTACTCAACATAAACAAAAAGGAAAATTAATCGGTGTGTTGTTTTAGCGGGATAAATCGTTCTTTTAATGAATTAATTGCTGCATCTAACTACGTATAAAAGACTGATATTTTAAATTTATCTTTTTCACTAGAAATTGGTTCGTCTAACTGTTCGTAATTGAATATTTTCTTTCTTCTTCGAACATGTATTTCAACAGAAAACTTTGCCTCTTCTAAAACACTGTGAAACCCCTCTAGTTTATAGTTTTCTAGAAATTCTGTGATACTTTTATGTTGTTCACAGCATCTGGCAAGTCAATATTTTTCAGCTTGAGTTGAGTACTAACAGTATTAATTCTGTTTAAAATATTATGCTATAAAATTAAAGAGCAGATAAATTTATATGATTATAGTTTGGAAGCTAAAATGATTAGTAAATTGTAAGATGTGGTAGATATGTTATAACAATATTTATATAAGTATGTAAATATTGACATAATATAAGAATAAAAACAGAATAGGTTCCAATTTTTGTAAATTTTATTTTTTTATAGTAATTTACATATATCTACAACTACCTACTTATACCTTAAAGGTTTGAAGCTTAATGGTAAAGTTTTAAATGAAAACATACCTATTGCACAAATTATTAAATGAATGTTGAGCACACTTTCAAATTGAACTTCACAGTCAGAAAATCAGAAAATAAATGTACACGTTCCGAACATGTATCCCTGCGCTGAACTGTTAGGTCCACCTTCCTTGAGTTATTTACTAATTGAACAAAAATTGTGTTTTGATAACGTACTCTACCGACACTACAGACCTATGCCGATACAAACAATCCGCCGCTAATTGCTATTGCCGCTTGCTGCATGTAATATAAAATTGTGGAAACAAGCCAATATGTGTGTGGTCCTACATATGCCAAACAATTGTAATAAAAAATAATTATGCTAGATATGATCTCATAAATGCATCAAAAGTTTGTAAATAAGTGTAAACAAAGATGAATAATTAATTAAAATTTTAACAAATTGCTTTTCTAAAATGCCGCCCCTGAAAAATTCCAGGTGTGATATTGCACACCCAGCACACCCCTAGATCCGCCCCTGATAGGGTATAGTTGTCAAAGTCATCAAACTGTTATTATGTCATCAAACGGTCATTGCAAAATGGAAAAAATTTAAATTGTATCTCAATATAATTGTAACATGAGCCTTAGACACGAAATAATTCATATAGATTATTATATAGTTTTAATTATTTTATTACTTAAAAATACATTTTTTTTGAAATATTACATTTTTTACAAATATAAAGTCAGATTTTACATATTTTTAAATGGATATTTTTGTTAAAACGTTCATAAACATGCTTTTGGACCTATACTATTGATAAAATGTGATGAAAAATTATAAAATTCGAGCGCGGAAGCAAATATTTATATGATTTTTACAAAAATAAAGTCAGATTTTACATATTCTTGAAATGGATATTTTTGTTAAAACATTCATAAACATGCTTTTAGACCTATACTGTGGATAAAATATGATGAAAAATTATAAAATTCGGGCGCGGAAGCAAATATTTATATGATTTTTTACAAAGAAAAAGTCAGATTTTACCTATTTTTGATGAATACGTTGTATATTGTAAGCTACATGGGCTGGATTCTAGAATACCTAACTCACTTGAAATAGCAATTTTCTTGTTTCAATGTTTTCTTTTAGCTAAAATATGATGAAAAATCATAAAATTCTCGCGCGGAAGCAAATATTTATATGATTTTTTACAAAAATAAAGTCAGATTTTTCCTATGCTTGAAATGGATATTTTTGTTAAAACATTCATAAACATGCTTTTGGACGGGATCCAGACAAAAGGCCGACATTGACCAAAGGCCGACATAGACAACTGGCCGACATGAACAAAAAGCCGACGCACTAAAGGCCGACATGGACAAAAGGCCGACACACCAAAGGCCGACACGGACAAAAGGCCGACATACAGAAGGCCGACAGATAAATGGCCGACAACGAAATATGGCCGACAAACAAAAGGCCGACATAGACAAATGGCCGACACGGACAAAAGGCCGACATGGACAAAAGGCCGACATGGACAAAAGGCCGACATAGACAAATGGCCGACATGGACAAAAGGCCGACAAGGAACATTGGCCGAAATGTACAATTGGCCGAAAAACTGGCCGACATGAACTATTGGCCGAGAAGGACAATAGGCCGACATAGAAAATTTGCACTGGCCGACATTAAAAACTACTACTCTCGCTACAAACTTACTTCGAGGAAAAAATTGTTCACTTCTCTCCCTTAATATATACTATGGTTTCGAACAGATAGGTAGGTAATTAATAAATTTGTGATTGATTATGATTTTATATTTTTCCATGTAATTTAATTATTGGGTATATACATCGGCGCAGTTAATGAAAGCGAGGTCAAATAAAAAATATTAGAAAAAAAATCATTAGGAAAACATATCCGTATATTTCTTACTTTTAAATACATAATAACAAGTAGTATATTGTACAACAAGAGTGGATATGAGCGTTACACTCGAGTTGAACAGTATACTTTGTCTACGACATTATGCACTACTATTAATATTAATTCGTTTCGTAGATTCACTCAGTTAAGGTTATAATCACGTGAACAAACATTTGAAACATTTGGCTGTCAAATAGGTTATGACATTTTATAAAATAATGATTTTAAATAAATATCACACGATTTCAGCCGAAAAGATAATGTCATCAATAAAAAAAAATTTGAATCTCATGGTTACAATTGATGACGTGAGGATCAACAGCGAAAAATAAACTATACCAAAGATTTTTTTATCAGTGGACATAGGCGTATGTCATTACCATAGTTACATTTAAATAAATTGACAGGAATGTATTATCCCGTTTTTTTTTTAAACTGAACATAGGGTACAGGGGCGGATCTAGGTGGAAAGATAAGGTGTGCAAAACCTCAAATTGCCACCCTCCGCTTACAGAACCAACCTCCCTCCACACCTAACAGTGAACTTGTCTGACCATAAAACTTTATTTTATTTTGTTTCCAATAAACTGGAAAAATATGTAAGTCTCATCGAACGGCAAAAACAAATACTGATAGATGTTACGAATAATTATGATGAACAAAGAAAGAAGAAAACATACATACTCAAAAAGAAATAAAACTCTAAAAGAATACAATAACGTAGAAGTAGGTAACGCAATTCACAGCCCATGTAAATTGCCTACTATAAAGGTACTTTTCTTGCCTTTGCTTGAATAAAACGCTTTACTATAACGTAATGATTTATTTTTCGGTAATTTCATGTTCTATGGAAAGTATAGAAAGCGCTACAAGTTTTTCTTGAGATAGTGTAGACCTTAAATAATTTTTGATCAATTTTGAACTTTGAAAATGATCTTTCAGCAACACTTATAGGTAATGTTTGTAATAAATTAATTAATTAACTATTATGACATTTGGAAAAAGACTAGTAAAGTTTTGTTTATAAATACAATTTAATATTTCTTTACGAGTTATATCGTCTTTCACAATTGTAGTTAAAGATTTGAGTTCCGTATAAAGCTCATCTGCATCAAAATTCCGTTCTTTGGTATCTTTATCAGTAAACAATAACTCTAAATTTTTACATTAGTTTATTAATAATTTTGTATCCATAGGACCAATATTTTTAATGTTAAACTGTTTTGGTTTGTGGAGTTCAAGGAATAACGAGCGATCACTTTAACACAGATTTAATAAAACTAAAGATTCACAATACACATGTTATAACGAACAAAACTGGCACAATACCGTGTGAACAAATACATTTGACATAACAAGTTCTACTTGACAACTGCGTAGCGTTCGGCATCGAAGATGGATCTCTCACTGATGATCGAGCTGACGATGCACCGCCGATCTCGTCCCGTACGCATATTTACAACACGTACTCAACATAAACAAAAAAGAAAATTAATCGGTGTGTTGTTTTAGCGGGATAAATCGTTCTTTTAATGAATTAATTGCTGCATCTAACTACGTATAAAAGACTGATATTTTAAATTTATCTTTTTCACTAGAAATTGGTTCGTCTAACTGTTCGTAATTGAATATTTTCTTTCTTCTTCGAACATGTATTTCAACAGAAAACTTTGCCTCTTCTAAAACACTGTGAAACCCCTCTAGTTTATAGTTTTCTAGAAATTCTGTGATACTTTTATGTTGTTCACAGCATCTGGCAAGTCAATATTTTTCAGCTTGAGTTGAGTACTAACAGTATTAATTCTGTTTAAAATATTATGCTATAAAATTAAAGAGCAGATAAATTTATATGATTATAGTTTGGAAGCTAAAATGATTAGTAAATTGTAAGATGTGGTAGATATGTTATAACAATATTTATATAAGTATGTAAATATTGACATAATATAAGAATAAAAACAGAATAGGTTCCAATTTTTGTAAATTTTATTTTTTTATAGTAATTTACATATATCTACAACTACCTACTTATACCTTAAAGGTTTGAAGCTTAATGGTAAAGTTTTAAATGAAAACATACCTATTGCACAAATTATTAAATGAATGTTGAGCACACTTTCAAATTGAACTTCACAGTCAGAAAATCAGAAAATAAATGTACACGTTCCGAACATGTATCCCTGCGCTGAACTGTTAGGTCCACCTTCCTTGAGTTATTTACTAATTGAACAAAAATTGTGTTTTGATAACGTACTCTACCGACACTACAGACCTATGCCGATACAAACAATCCGCCGCTAATTGCTATTGCCGCTTGCTGCATGTAATATAAAATTGTGGAAACAAGCCAATATGTGTGTGGTCCTACATATGCCAAACAATTGTAATAAAAAATAATTATGCTAGATATGATCTCATAAATGCATCAAAAGTTTGTAAATAAGTGTAAACAAAGATGAATAATTAATTAAAATTTTAACAAATTGCTTTTCTAAAATGCCGCCCCTGAAAAATTCCAGGTGTGATATTGCACACCCAGCACACCCCTAGATCCGCCCCTGATAGGGTATAGTTGTCAAAGTCATCAAACTGTTATTATGTCATCAAACGGTCATTGCAAAATGGAAAAAATTTAAATTGTATCTCAATATAATTGTAACATGAGCCTTAGACACGAAATAATTCATATAGATTATTATATAGTTTTAATTATTTTATTACTTAAAAATACATTTTTTTTGAAATATTACATTTTTTACAAATATAAAGTCAGATTTTACATATTTTTAAATGGATATTTTTGTTAAAACGTTCATAAACATGCTTTTGGACCTATACTATTGATAAAATGTGATGAAAAATTATAAAATTCGAGCGCGGAAGCAAATATTTATATGATTTTTACAAAAATAAAGTCAGATTTTACATATTCTTGAAATGGATATTTTTGTTAAAACATTCATAAACATGCTTTTAGACCTATACTGTGGATAAAATATGATGAAAAATTATAAAATTCGGGCGCGGAAGCAAATATTTATATGATTTTTTACAAAGAAAAAGTCAGATTTTACCTATTTTTGATGAATACGTTGTATATTGTAAGCTACATGGGCTGGATTCTAGAATACCTAACTCACTTGAAATAGCAATTTTCTTGTTTCAATGTTTTCTTTTAGCTAAAATATGATGAAAAATCATAAAATTCTCGCGCGGAAGCAAATATTTATATGATTTTTTACAAAAATAAAGTCAGATTTTTCCTATGCTTGAAATGGATATTTTTGTTAAAACATTCATAAACATGCTTTTGGACGGGATCCAGACAAAAGGCCGACATTGACCAAAGGCCGACATAGACAACTGGCCGACATGAACAAAAAGCCGACGCACTAAAGGCCGACATGGACAAAAGGCCGACACACCAAAGGCCGACACGGACAAAAGGCCGACATACAGAAGGCCGACAGATAAATGGCCGACAACGAAATATGGCCGACAAACAAAAGGCCGACATAGACAAATGGCCGACACGGACAAAAGGCCGACATGGACAAAAGGCCGACATGGACAAAAGGCCGACATAGACAAATGGCCGACATGGACAAAAGGCCGACAAGGAACATTGGCCGAAATGTACAATTGGCCGAAAAACTGGCCGACATGAACTATTGGCCGAGAAGGACAATAGGCCGACATAGAAAATTTGCACTGGCCGACATTAAAAACTACTACTCTCGCTACAAACTTACTTCGAGGAAAAAATTGTTCACTTCTCTCCCTTAATATATACTATGGTTTCGAACAGATAGGTAGGTAATTAATAAATTTGTGATTGATTATGATTTTATATTTTTCCATGTAATTTAATTATTGGGTATATACATCGGCGCAGTTAATGAAAGCGAGGTCAAATAAAAAATATTAGAAAAAAAATCATTAGGAAAACATATCCGTATATTTCTTACTTTTAAATACATAATAACAAGTAGTATATTGTACAACAAGAGTGGATATGAGCGTTACACTCGAGTTGAACAGTATACTTTGTCTACGACATTATGCACTACTATTAATATTAATTCGTTTCGTAGATTCACTCAGTTAAGGTTATAATCACGTGAACAAACATTTGAAACATTTGGCTGTCAAATAGGTTATGACATTTTATAAAATAATGATTTTAAATAAATATCACACGATTTCAGCCGAAAAGATAATGTCATCAATAAAAAAAAATTTGAATCTCATGGTTACAATTGATGACGTGAGGATCAACAGCGAAAAATAAACTATACCAAAGATTTTTTTATCAGTGGACATAGGCGTATGTCATTACCATAGTTACATTTAAATAAATTGACAGGAATGTATTATCCCGTTTTTTTTTTAAACTGAACATAGGGTACAGGGGCGGATCTAGGTGGAAAGATAAGGTGTGCAAAACCTCAAATTGCCACCCTCCGCTTACAGAACCAACCTCCCTCCACACCTAACAGTGAACTTGTCTGACCATAAAACTTTATTTTATTTTGTTTCCAATAAACTGGAAAAATATGTAAGTCTCATCGAACGGCAAAAACAAATACTGATAGATGTTACGAATAATTATGATGAACAAAGAAAGAAGAAAACATACATACTCAAAAAGAAATAAAACTCTAAAAGAATACAATAACGTAGAAGTAGGTAACGCAATTCACAGCCCATGTAAATTGCCTACTATAAAGGTACTTTTCTTGCCTTTGCTTGAATAAAACGCTTTACTATAACGTAATGATTTATTTTTCGGTAATTTCATGTTCTATGGAAAGTATAGAAAGCGCTACAAGTTTTTCTTGAGATAGTGTAGACCTTAAATAATTTTTGATCAATTTTGAACTTTGAAAATGATCTTTCAGCAACACTTATAGGTAATGTTTGTAATAAATTAATTAATTAACTATTATGACATTTGGAAAAAGACTAGTAAAGTTTTGTTTATAAATACAATTTAATATTTCTTTACGAGTTATATCGTCTTTCACAATTGTAGTTAAAGATTTGAGTTCCGTATAAAGCTCATCTGCATCAAAATTCCGTTCTTTGGTATCTTTATCAGTAAACAATAACTCTAAATTTTTACATTAGTTTATTAATAATTTTGTATCCATAGGACCAATATTTTTAATGTTAAACTGTTTTGGTTTGTGGAGTTCAAGGAATAACGAGCGATCACTTTAACACAGATTTAATAAAACTAAAGATTCACAATACACATGTTATAACGAACAAAATTGGCACAATACCGTGTGAACAAATACATTTGACATAACAAGTTCTACTTGACAACTGCGTAGCGTTCGGCATCGAAGATGGATCTCTCACTGATGATCGAGCTGACGATGCACCGCCGATCTCGTCCCGTACGCATATTTACAACACGTACTCAACATAAACAAAAAGGAAAATTAATCGGTGTGTTGTTTTAGCGGGATAAATCGTTCTTTTAATGAATTAATTGCTGCATCTAACTACGTATAAAAGACTGATATTTTAAATTTATCTTTTTCACTAGAAATTGGTTCGTCTAACTGTTCGTAATTGAATATTTTCTTTCTTCTTCGAACATGTATTTCAACAGAAAACTTTGCCTCTTCTAAAACACTGTGAAACCCCTCTAGTTTATAGTTTTCTAGAAATTCTGTGATACTTTTATGTTGTTCACAGCATCTGGCAAGTCAATATTTTTCAGCTTGAGTTGAGTACTAACAGTATTAATTCTGTTTAAAATATTATGCTATAAAATTAAAGAGCAGATAAATTTATATGATTATAGTTTGGAAGCTAAAATGATTAGTAAATTGTAAGATGTGGTAGATATGTTATAACAATATTTATATAAGTATGTAAATATTGACATAATATAAGAATAAAAACAGAATAGGTTCCAATTTTTGTAAATTTTATTTTTTTATAGTAATTTACATATATCTACAACTACCTACTTATACCTTAAAGGTTTGAAGCTTAATGGTAAAGTTTTAAATGAAAACATACCTATTGCACAAATTATTAAATGAATGTTGAGCACACTTTCAAATTGAACTTCACAGTCAGAAAATCAGAAAATAAATGTACACGTTCCGAACATGTATCCCTGCGCTGAACTGTTAGGTCCACCTTCCTTGAGTTATTTACTAATTGAACAAAAATTGTGTTTTGATAACGTACTCTACCGACACTACAGACCTATGCCGATACAAACAATCCGCCGCTAATTGCTATTGCCGCTTGCTGCATGTAATATAAAATTGTGGAAACAAGCCAATATGTGTGTGGTCCTACATATGCCAAACAATTGTAATAAAAAATAATTATGCTAGATATGATCTCATAAATGCATCAAAAGTTTGTAAATAAGTGTAAACAAAGATGAATAATTAATTAAAATTTTAACAAATTGCTTTTCTAAAATGCCGCCCCTGAAAATTTCCAGGTGTGATATTGCACACCCAGCACACCCCTAGATCCGCCCCTGATAGGGTATAGTTGTCAAAGTCATCAAACTGTTATTATGTCATCAAACGGTCATTGCAAAATGGAAAAAATTTAAATTGTATCTCAATATAATTGTAACATGAGCCTTAGACACGAAATAATTCATATAGATTATTATATAGTTTTAATTATTTTATTACTTAAAAATACATTTTTTTTGAAATATGACATTTCTTTTAAACAATTTAATTCCAAAATAGTGCCAGATAGAGCTAAAAGTTTCAAATAAAATTTTGAGTTCATAAAGCCCTCTTTACACTGACGTAGAATTGAAATTGTTATAATGCCTAAGAAGTTATGGCACAAAGAAATAATTTTTTAAATGTTTGAAAAGTAAAGTAGTATTAATAAAAAATATCTCTATTTTTAAATACACCTATTTCTGGATTTGAATTTTTTTATTAAAAATAATTGATTACATTTGTGACTCAGAAATAATTGTTAATGCAATCAATGTTACTAGTAATACTTTTGTTGGAAAAGTAGATTTTTTTGGAAAAAGAATAATAATCAATACCATTGTTTACTGTTTCCGATTGGTCCCGGATCCTCTGTACGAAGTAGCTCTCTTGCAGAGGCTACAGGCTGACAACCTAAACCTCTCAAATACAACTAAAATGTCACTAAACTAGTATATAACTTGGATAGGTACTCGAGGCCCCGTTTCTGCTAGGAATATTATGTAATAAGAAAGTATGAATCTTATATTGATATTGATGTACAAGTATATTCAGCTCTGATGAGTCATAAAATGACACAGCCCATTGCCGGAAAACGATTATTTCACAAGTATATTAAAATTTTCCCCCTACTGAAGGATAATCCTTTTCTGTCAAGCATTCACTGAAGTAAGCCTACTATAGTTTCAATACTTTAAAATTCTTCGCGCTATGCTTTCTATCATGGCAGCATTTTGTGTCAGCAAATAAAGTTCCTAGAAATATCTAGTGACATTACAATTATAAAGTGTTCTCGTGTCGCCCATGCTTAGTAAATATTACTTCATTGTCTAGGTGAGGAAAATGAATTTCACAGCCGATTTTTAATAAAAACAGTATTGCATATTAAATAATTATTATAATAAATAATTGAGAAAAAGAGTAATACATTTTAGTATCTAGTAATAATAATAATAAAGATGTTCTTATAATAAGTAATTTAAACTAGGTACATGTTTAACTTATAAATTAACTGTACATAATATCTACAGGCAATAAAAATAGAGAAAAAAGGACTTATGAAATTAGTAAGATAAATTATAAGCAATTCCACGGAGAAAGTCGAGGATTGTTCGATTATGTCGATCATTAACGATCGTTATAATCCTTTGATCTTTCTGTATATACTGTCTTTTACGTTTGGGTCGCGGCTGACCAAGGATTATTGATTCCATTTCTGTTGCCATGTTTTCTTGCTTCCTTCTTAATTCCTGCATTAAGGAAAAATTCCAGGATGATCTTTTCCCACTAATATTTGCCATCTTCTATGCCAACCCTCGACCTTATTTTGGGTACGAGGTAGACCTAGGGTTTGGCTATCATAAATAGACCAAAGCTGAGGTGGGAAAAGTGGTGGAACTCTCACTTCTCTTCTATTAATTTGTCTTACGCGGCCATTGACATAATTTTCGTCGAACCATGAAACTACTTCCAAAGTGTTTTCTGGCAATATTTCTTTTAATGCCGCAAATGCTTCTGGTATTTCTGGACCAGGAAGAAACGCTAATGCGCCAATTTGTCTCATTAAAAGACAGAAATTTTCATCCTGTCCATACAATATGGATAAACCATTACTTTGTATTTTGCGCCAAATATTTTGGCATAAATGAAAAAAACAACCTTTATTTATCGCCATTGGAAATTCTGTAGATGAAGCGTAAATTGCAGCTTTTTCAAAGTCGCTAATGATAAATTGTGGAGCTAATTGTATATTAAATTCCTCAGCCACATCTGATAAATCTTGAAATGCCCTAATATATAAAGCTTCAGATTTTCTTGACATTAATATGTACACTAAAGGTAGTACTCTTGAATTTTCTTCACCGCCAACAGGAGCATGAATTGAATATAGTTGCAAAAATATATTCGGAGAAGTCTTAAATGTTCCATCCATTATCCAAAAGGTCGCCTCACTTAGTTTTCTTATATTATTTTCTGTAGAAAATAATAATAATTTATCATTGTCTATATCGCTATTACGCAATAAAAATAATTCCCCTGAAGATAAGTATTTTTGATCTTCAGGAATTATTAAACCTTCTAATGTTTGCGGTTCGATAGGGTTGTTTTTATTTTGTATTCTCTTAATAGTTTTTTTTAATGATTTACTCGACGGTAACGCCACCTGTGATACGCTACTCATTTCATAGGCAACCCTATTTATAATTTGAGCTGGCTGTTCCTGCGTTATCGATGCAACTCTTTTCATTTCTGCAATCTTCTCATTCACGACAACGTCCGTTACATTTGGAGCATGGTTATGATCACTGTGGTGTCTAAGTTCATGATTATTATTTGAGAAGAAAGTAGACGCACGTGCAGTACAAAAAACATCAGCATTCTTTCCTCCTGCTAAATGATTCCTTTTCTTACATTCCCAATAAAATAAATCACCTCGGCTTTTGTTCTTCGTCATTATATAGCCATTAATGGCGATCTGTAGTTTCCCTCTCTGGGATTCCACAAGTTTACATATTTCACCCTCCATTTCCGACACCTGCTAAAAAATAATTATTAATACTACGTATAACGCCTCCCAAATTTTATATTGCATCTGTTTCATATCCTACCTTCATATTATTTACCTACTGGGGCGAGTTTGACTACACAGGAAAACAAGACAAAGCGTTTTCTACAAATGTGCGTGCTCATAAATTTGCAAAAAGGATGTTCACATAACACATTATATTTAAATAAAATTTAAAAAATAAAATAAATAATATTATAATACTTCAACAACTACATACCTTACATACAAATATGTATATATTTTTTTAAAGTAAAGTAAAGTAACAGCGCCTCGAATACCTATCCAAGTTATATACTGTCAGTATATAACTTGGATAGGTATTACTTTTTTACAGTTTTCTTTGTCGCTAGTTTTTCGTGTCGGCCAATTGTTCATGTCGGCCAATTTTCCTTGTCGGCTAGTTTTCCTTGTCGGCCAATTTTTCTCGTCGGCCAATTTTCTATGTCGGCCAGTTGTCCTTGTCGGCCAAAAGTCCATGTCGGCCAATTTTCCTTGTCGGCTAGTTTTCCTTGTCGGCCAATTTTTCTCGTCGGCCAATTTTCTATGTCGGCCAGTTGTCCTTGTCGGCCAAAAGTCCATGTCGGCCTTATATCAGTCGGCCTAATGTTTGTCAGCTTTTTGTCCAAGTCGGCCTTTATTCCATGTCGGCCTATTGCCTGTTGGCCTCTTGTCTGTCGGCCAATTGTCCCTGTCGGCCAAATGTCCATGTCGGCCAGTTTTCCTTGTCGGCCAGTTGGGTATGTCGGCCTTTTGTTTGTCGGCCAATTGGGGTAGACCCCTTTTGGACCTATATTGCGGATAAAATATGATGAAAAATTATAAAATTCGGGCGCGGAAGCAAATATTTATATGATTTTTTACAAAAAAAAAGTCAGATTTTACCTATTTTTGATGAATACGTTGTATATTGCAAGCTACATGGGCTGGATTCTAGAATACCTAACACACTTAAAATAGCAATTTACTTGTTGCAATGTTGTCTTTTAGCTAAAATATGATGAAAAATCATATAATTCGGGCGCGGAAGCAAATATTTATATAATTTTTTACAAAAATAAAGTCAGATTTTTCCTATTCTTGAAATGGCTATTTTTGTTAAAACATTCATAAACATGCTTTTGGACCTATACTGCGGATAAAATATGATGAAAAATTATAAAATTCGGGCGCGCATACAAATATTTATATGATTTTTTACAAAAAAAAGTCAGATTTTACCTATTTTTGATGAATACGTTGTATATTGTAAGCTACATGGGCTGGATTTTAGAAAACCTAACACACTTGAAATAGCTAATTTCTTGTTGCAATGTTTTCTTTTAGCTAAGGTATGATGAAAAATCATAAATTTCGGGCGCGGAAGCAAATATTTATATGATTTTTTACAAATATAAAGTCAGATTTTATATATTTTTTAAATGGATATTTTTGTTAAAACGTTCATAAACTTGCTTTTGGACCTATACTATTGATAAAATATAATGAAAAATTATAAAATTTGAGCGCGGAAGCAAATTTTTATATGATTTTTACAAAAATAAAGTCAGATTTTACATATTCTTGAAATGGATATTTTTGTTAAAACATTCATAAACATGCTTTTGGACCTATACTGTGGATAAAATATGATGAAAAATTATAAAATTCGGGCGCGGAAGCAAATATTTATATGATTTTTTACAGAGAAAAAGTCAGATTTTACCTATTTTTGATGAATACGTTGTATATTGTAAGCTACATGGGCTGGATACCTAACACACTTGAAATAGCAATTTTCTTGTTGCAATGTTTTTTTTAGCTAAAATATGATGAAAAATCACAAAATTCGGGCGCGGAAGCAAATATTTATATGATTTTTAACAAAAAAAAAGGTCAGATTTTACCTATTTTTGATGAATACGTTGTATATTTTAAGCTACATGGGCTGGATTCTAGAATACCTAACTCACTTGAAATAGCAATTTTCTTGTTTCAATGTTTTTTTTTAGCTAAAATATGATGAAAAATCATAAAATTCGGGCGCGGAAGCAAATATTTATATGATTTTTTACAAATATAAAATCAGATTTTACATATATTTTAAATGGATATTTTTGTTAAAACGTTCATAAACATGCTTTCGGACCTATTACTGCGGATAAAGTATGATGAAAAATTATAAAATTCGGGCGCGCAAACAAATATTTATATGATTTTTTACAAAAAAAATTCAGATTTTACCTATATTTGATGAATACGTTGTATATTGTAAGCTACATGGGCTGGATTCTAGAATACCTAACACACTTGAAATAGCAATATTCTTGTTGCAATGTTTTCTTTTACCCAAATTATGATAAAAAGTCATAAAATTCGGGCGCGGAAGCAAATATTTATATGATTTTTTTACAAAAATAAAGTCAGATTTTACCTATTCTTGAAATGGATATTTTTGTTAAAACATTCATAAACATGCTTTTGGACCTATACTGTGGATAAAATATGATGAAAAATTATAAAATTCGGGCGCGGAAGCAAATAAGTATATGATTTAAAAAAAAAGTCACATTTTACCTATTTTTGATGAATACGTTTATATTGTAAGCTACATGGGCTGGATTCTAGAATACCTAACACACTTGAAATAGCAATTTTCTTTTTGTAATGTTTTCTTTTAGCTAAAATATGATGAAAAATCATAAAATTCGGGCGCGGAAGCATATATTTATGATTTTTTACAAAAATAAAGTCAGATTTTTCCTATGCTTGAAATGGATATTTTTGTTAAAACATTCATAAACATGCTCTTGGACCTATATTGCGGATAAAATATGATGAAAAATTATAAAATTCGAGCACTCTGAGATAGCGCGT
>JAQOWZ010000675.1:0-21896 GCA_035578165.1 Stenolophus ochropezus | reverse complement strand
GGTTTTTACAAAAATAAAGTCAGATTTTACCTATTCTTGAAATGGATATTTTTGTTAAAACATTCATAAACATGCTTTTGGATCTATACTGCGGATAAAATAAGATGAAAAATTATAAAATTCGGACGCGAAAGCAAGTATTTATATGATTTTTTACAAAAAATAAAGTCTGATTTTACCTATTTTTGATGAATACGTTGTATATTGTAAGCTACATGGGCTGGAGTCTACAATATCGAACACACTTGAAATAGCAATTTTCTTTTTGCAATGTTTTCTTTTAAATAAATTATGATGAAAAATCATAAAATTCGGGCGCGGAAGCAAATATTTATATGATTTTTTACAAAAATTAAGTCAGATTTTATCTATTCTTGAAATGGATATTTTTGTTAAAACATTCATAAACATGCTTTTGGATCTATACTGTGGATAAAATAAGATGAAAAATTATAAAATTCGGACGCGAAAGCTAGTATTTATATGATTTTTTACAAAAAATAAAGTCAGATTTTACCTAATTTTGATGAATACGTTGTATATTGTAAGCTACATGGGCTGGATTCTAGAATACCTAACACACTTGAAATAGCAATTTTCTTGTTGCAATGTTTTCTTTTAGCTAAAATATGATGAAAAATCATAAAATTCGGGCGCAGAAGCAAATATTTATATGATTTTTTACAAAAATAAAGTCAGATTTTACCTATTTTTGAAATGGATATTTTTGTTAAAACATTCATAAACATGGTTTTGGACCTATACTATGGATAAAATATGATGAAAAATTATAAAATTCGGGCGCGGAAGCAAATATTTATATAATTTTTTACAAAAATAAAGTCAGATTTTACCTATCTTTGATGAATACGTTGTATATTGTAAGCTTCATTGGCTGGATTCTAGAATACCTACCGCACTTGAAATAGCAATTTTCTTGTTGCAATGTTTTCTTTTACCTGAATTATGATGAAAAATCATAAAATTCGGGCACGGAAGCAAGTATTTATATTACTTTTTACAAATATAAAGTCAGATTTTACCTATTCTTGAAATGGATATTTTTGTTAAAACATTCATAAACATGCTTTTGGACCTGTACTGTGGATAATATATGATGAAAAATTATAAAATTCGGGCGCGAAAGCAAATATTTATATGATTTTTTACAAATAAAAACTCAGATTTTACCTATTTCTGATGAATACGATGTATATTGTAAGCTTCATTGGCTAGATTCTAGAATACCTACCACACTAGACATAGCAATTTTCTTGTTGCAATGATTTCTTTTAGCTAAAATATGATGAAAAATCATAAAATGCGGGCGCGGAAGCAAATATTTATATGATTTTTTACAAAAATAAAGTCAAATTTTACCTATTCTTGAAATGGATATTTTTGTTAAAACATTCATAAATATGCTTTTGGACCTGTACTGTGGATAAAATATGATGAAAAATGATAAAATTCGGGCGCGAAAGATAATATTTATATGATTTTTTACAAAAAAGTCAGATTTTACCTTTTTTTGATGAATACGTTGTATATTGTAAGCTACATGGGCTGGTTTCTAGAATACCTAACACACTTGAAATAGCAATTTTCTTGTTGCAATGTTTTCTTTTAGCTAAAATATGATGAAAAATCATAAAATTCGATCGCAAAAGCAAATATTTATATGATTTTTTACAAAAATAAAGTCAGATTTTACCTTTTCTTGAAATGGATATTTTTGTTAAAAAATTCATAAACATGCTTTTGGACCTATACTGTGGATAAAATATGATGAAAAATTATAAAATTCGGGCGCGGAAGCAAATATTTATATGATTTTTTACAATAAAAAAAGGCAGATTTTACCTATTTTTGATGAATACGTTGTATATTGTAAGCTACATGGGCTGGATTCTAGAATACCTAACACAATTGAAATAGCAATTTTCTTGTTGCAATGTTTTCTTTTAGCTAAAATATTATGAAAAATCATAAAATTCAAGCGGGGAAGCAAATATTTATATGGTTTTTTTACAAAAATAAAGTCAGATTTTACCTATTCTTGAAATAGATATTTTTGTTAAAACATTCATAAACATGCTTTTGGACCTATACTGTGGATAAAATATGAAGAAAAATTATAAAATTCGGGCGCGGAAGCAAATATTTATATGATTTTTTGATGAATACGTTGTATATTGTAAGCTTCATTGGCTGGATTCTAGAATACCTACCATTCTTGAAATAACAATTTTCTTGTTGTAATGTTTTCATTTACCTAAATTATGATGAAAAATCATAAAATTCAGGCACGGAAGCAAATATTTATATGATTTTTTACAAAAATAAAGTCAGATTTTACCTATTCTTGAAATGGATATTTTTGTTCAAACATTTATAAACATGCTTTTGGCCCTATACTGTGGATACAATATGATGAAAAATTATAAAATTCAGGCGCGGAAGCAAATATTTATATGATTTTTTACAAAAAAAAAGTCAGATTTTACATATTCTTGAAATGGATATTTTTGTTAAAACATTCACAAACATGCTTTTGGACCTATAATGTGGATAAAATATTATGAAAAATTATAAAATTCGGGCGCAGAAGCAAATATTTATATGATTTTTTATAAAAAAAAAGTTAGATTTTATATAATTTTGATGAATACGTTGTAAGCTTCATTAGCTGGATTCTTGAATACCTACCACACATGAAATAGCAATGTTCTTGTAGCAATGTTTTCTTTTACCTAAATTATGATGAAAAATCATAAAATTCGGGCACGGAAGCAAATATTTATATTACTTTTTACAAAAATAAAGTCAGATTTTACCTATTCTTGAAATGGATATTTTTGTTCAAACATTTATAAACATGCTTTTGGCCCTATACTGTGGATAAAATATGAAGAAAAATTATAAAATTCGGACGCGGAAGCTAAAATTTATATGATTTTTTGATGAATACGTTGTATATTGTAAGCTTCGTTGGCTGGATTCTAGAATAACTACCACAATTGAAATAGCAATTTTCTTGTTGCAATGTTTTGTTTTACCTAAATTATGATGAAAAATCATAAAATTCGGGCACGGAAGCAAATATTTATATTACTTTTTACAAAAATAAAGTCAGATTGTACCTATTCTTGAAATGGATATTTTTGTTAAAACATTCATAAACATGCTTTTGGACCTATACTGTGGATAAAATATGATGAAAAATTAGAAAATTCGGGCGCGAAAGCAAATATTTATATGATTATTTACAAATAAAAAGTCAGATTTTACCTATTTCTGATAAATACGATGTATATTGTAAGCTTCATTGGCTGGATTGTAGAATACCTACCACACTTGAAATAGCAATTTTCTTGTTGCAATGTTTTCTTTTACCTAAATTATGATGAAAAATCATAAAATTCGGGCGCGGAAGCAAATATTTATATTACTTTTTACAAAAATAAAGTCAGATTTTACCTATTCTTGAAATGGATATTTTTGTTAAAACAATCATAAACATGCTTTTGGACCTATACTGTGGATAAAATATGATAAAAAATTATAAAATTCGGGCGCGGAAGAAAATATTTATATTATTTTTTACAAAAAAAGTCAGATTTTACCTAATTTTGATGAATACGTTGTATATTGTAAGCTTCATTGGCTGGATTCTAGAATACCTACCACAATTGAAATAGCAATTTTCTTGTTGCAATTTTTTCTTTTAGCTAAAATATAATTAAAAATCATAAAATTCGGGCGCGGAAGCAAATATTTATATGATTTTCTACAAAAATAAAGTCAGATTTTATCTATTCTTGAAATGGATATTTTTGATAAAACATTCATAAACATGCTTTTGGACCAATACTGTGGATAAAATATGTTGAAAAATTATAAAATTCGGGCGCGGAAGCAAATATTTATATGATTTTTTCCAAATAAAGTCAGATTTTATCTATTTTTAATGAATATGTTGTATATTGTAAGCTACATGGGCTGGATTCTAGAATACCAAACACACTTGAAATAGCAATTTTCTTGTTGCAATGTTTTATTTTACCTAAATTATGATGAAAAATCATAAAATTCGGGCGCGGAAGCAAATATTTATATGATTTTTTACAAAAATAAAGTCAGATTTTACCTATTCTTGAAATGGATATTTTTGTTAAAACATTCATAAACATGCTTTTGGACCTATACTGTGGATAAAATATGATGAAAAATCATGAAATTCGGGCGCGGAAGCAAATATTTATATGATTTTTTACAAAAATAAAGTCAGATTTTACCTAATTTTGATGAATACGTTGTATATTGTAAGCTACATGGGCTGGATTCTAGAATACCTAACACAATTGAAATAGCAATTTTCTTGTTGCAATGTTTTCTTTTAGCTAATATATTATGAAAAATTATCAAATTCGGGCGGGGAAGCAAATATTTATATGGTTTTTTACAAAAATAAAGTCAGATTTTACCTATTCTTGAAATAGATATTTTTGTTAAAACATTCATAAACATGCTTTTGGACCTATACTGTGGATAAAATATGAAGAAAAAGTATAAAATTCGGGCGCGGAAGCAAATATTTATATGATTTTTTGATGAATACGTTGTATATTGTAAGCTTCATTGGCTGGATTCTAGAATACCTACCATTCTTGAAATATCAATTTTCTTGTTGTAATGTTTTTATTTACCTAAATTATGATGAAAAATCATAAAATTCGGGCGCGGAAGCAAATATTTATATGATTTTTTACAAAAATTAAGTGAGATTTTACCTATTCTTGAAATGGATATTTTTGTTAAAACATTCATAAACATGCTTTTGGATCTATACTGTGGATAAAATAAGATGAAAAATTATAAAATTCGGACGCGAAAGCAAGTATTTATATGATTTTTTACAAAAAATAAAGTCAGATTTTACCTAATTTTGATGAATACGTTGTATATTGTAAGCTACATGGCCTGGATTCTAGAATACCTAACACACTTGAAATAGCAATTTTCTTGTTGCAATGTTTTCTTTTAGCTAAAATATGATGAAAAATCATAAAATTCTGGCGCAGAAGCAAATATTTATATGATTTTTTACAAAAATAAAGTCAGATTTTACCTATTTTTGAAATGGATATTTTTGTTAATACATTCATAAACATGCTTTTGGACCTATACTATGGATAAAATATGATGAAAAATTACAAAATTCGGGCGCGGAAGCAAATATTTATATAATTTTTTACAAAAATATAGTCAGATTTTACCTATTTTTGATGAATACGTTGTATATTGTAAGCTTCATTGGCTGGATTCTAGAATACCTACCACACTTGAAACAGCAATTTTCTTGTTGCAATGTTTTATTTTTCCTAAATTATGATGAAAAATCATAAAATTCGGGCGCGGAAGCATATATTTTATGAATTTTTACAAAAATAAAGTCAGATTTTACCTATTCTTGAAATGGATATTTTTGTTAAAACAATCATAAACATGCTTTTGGATCTATACTGTGGATAAAATAAGATAAAAAATTATAAAATTCGGACGCGAAAGCAAATATTTATATGATTTTTTACAAATAAAATGTCAGATTTTACCTATTGCTGATGAATACGTTGTATATTGTAAACTTCATTGGCTGGATTCTAGAATACCTACCACACATAAAATAGCAATTTTCTTGTTGCAATGTTTTCTTTTACCTAAATTATGATGAAAAATCATAAAATTCGGGCGCGGAAGCAAATATTTATATGATTTTTTACAAAAAAAAAGTCAGGTTTTACCTATTTTTGATGAATACGTAGTATATTGTAAGCTACATGAGCTGGATTCTACATTACCTAACACACTTGAAATAGCAATTTTCTTGTTGCAATGTTTTCTTTTGGCTAAAATATGATGAAAAATCATAAAATTCGGGCACGGAAGCAAATATTTATATGATTTTTTACAAAAATAAAGTCAGATTTTACCTATTTTTGAAATGGATATTTTTGTTAAAACATTCATAAACATGCTTTTGGACCTATAGTATGGATAAAATAAGATAAAAAATTATAAAATTCGGGCGCGGAAGCAAATATTTATATATTTATTTTCCAAAAATAAAGTCAGATTTTACCTATTTTTGATGAATACGTTGTATATTGTAAGCTTCATTGGCTGGATTCTAGAATACCTACCATTCTTGAAATAGCAATTTTCTTGTTATAATGTTTTCTTTTACCTAAATTATGATGAAAAATCATAAAATTCGGGCACAGAAGCAAATATTTATATGATTTTTTATAAAAATAAAGTCAGATTTTACCTATTCTTGAAATGGATATTTTTGTTTAAACATTCATAATCATGCTTTTGCACTTATGCTGTGAATACAATGTGATGAAAAATCATAAAATTCGGGCGCGGAAGCAAATATTTATATGATTTTTTACAAAAATAAAGTCAGATTTTACCTATTCTTGAAATGGATATTTTTGTTAAAACATTCATAAACATGCTTTTGGACCTATACTATGGATAAAATATGATGAAAAATTATAAAATTCGGGCGCGGAAGCAAATATTTACATAATTTTTTACAAAAATAAAGTCAGATTTTCCCTATTTTTGATGAATACTTTGTATATTGTAAGCTTCATTGGCTGGATTCTAGAATACCTACCACACTTGAAATAGCAATTTTCTTGTTGCAATGTTCTTTTTTACCTAAATTATGATGAAAAATCATAAAATTCGAGCGCGGAAGCAAATATTTTATGATTTTTTACAAAAATAAAGTCAGATTTTACCTATTCTTGAAATGGATATTTTTGTTAAAACATTCATAAACATGCTTTTGGACCTATACTGTGAATAAAATATGATGAAAAATTATAAAATTCGGGCACGAAAGCAAATATTTATATGATTTTTTAAAAATAAACAGTCAGATTTTACCTAATTCTGATGAATATGTTGTATATTGTAAGCTTAATTGGCTGGATTCTAGAATATCTACCACACTTGAAATAGCAATTTTCTTGTTGCAATGTTTTCTTTTACCTAAATTATGATGAAAAATCATAAAATTCGGGCGCGGAAGCAAATATTTATATGATTTTTTACAAAAATAAAGTCAGATTTTACCTATTCTTGAAATGGATATTTTTGTTAAAACATTCATAAACATGCTTGTTGGCCTATACTGTGGATAAAATATGATGAAAAATTATAAAATTCGGGCGCGGAAGCTAATATTTATATGATTTTTTACAAAAAAAAAGTCAGATTTTACCAATATTTGATGAATACGTTGTATATTGTAAGCTACATGGGCTGGATTCTAGAATACCTACCACACTTTAAATAGCAATTTTCTTGTTGCAATGTTTTCTTTTACCTAAATTATGATGAAAAATCATAAAATTCGGGCGCGGAAGCAAATATTTATATGATATTTTACAAAAACAATGTCAGATTTTATTTATTCTTGAAATGGATATTTTTGTTAAAACATTCATTATCATGCTTTTAGATCAATACTGTGGATAAAACATGATGAAAAATTATAAAATTCGGGCGCGGAAGCAAATATTTATATGATTTTTTACAAAAAAAAAGTCAGATTTTACCTAATTTTGATGAATACGTTGTACATTGTAAACTACATGGGCTGGATTCTAGAATACCTAACACACTAGAAATAGCAATTTTCTTGTTGCAATGTTTTCTTTTAGCTAAAATGTGATGAAAAATCATAAAATTAGGGCGCGGAAGCAAATATTTATATGATTTTTTACAAAAAAAAAGTCAGATTTTACCTGTTTTTGAAATGGTTATTTTTGTTAAAACATTCATAAACATGCTTTTGGACCTATACTATGGATAAAATATGTTGAAAAATTATAAAATTCGGGCGCGGAAGCAAATATTTATATAATTTTTTACAAAAATAAAGTCAGATTTTACCTATTTTTGATGAATACTTTGTATATTGTAAGCTTCATTGGCTGGATTCTAGAATACCTACCAGACTTGAAATTGCAATTTTCTTGGTGCAATGTTCTCTTTTACCTAAATTATGATGAAAAATCATAAAATTCGGGCGCAGAAGCAAATATTTTATGAATTTTTACAAAGAAAAAGTCAGATTTTACCTATTCTTGAAATGGATATTTTTGTTAAAACATTCATAAACATGCTTTTGGACCTATACTGTGGATAAAATATGATGAAAAATTATAAAATTCGGGCACGAAAGCAAATATTTATATGATTTTTTACAAATAAACAGTCAGATTTTACCTATTTCTGATGAATATGTTATATATTGTAAGCTTCATTGGCTGGATTCTAGAATACCTACCACACTTGAAATAGCAATTTTCTTGTTGCAATGTTTTCTTTTACCTAAATTATGATGAAAAATTATAAAATTCGGGCGCGGATGCAAATATTTATATGATTTTTTACAAAAATAAAGTCAGATTTTACCTATTCTTGAAATGGATATTTTTGTTAAAACATTCATAAACATGCTTGTTGACCTATACTGTGGATAAAATATGATGAAAAATTATAAAATTCGGGCGCGGAAGCAAATATTTATATGATTTTTTACAAAAAAATAGTCAGATTTTACCAATATTTGATGAATACGTTGTATATTGTAAGCTACATGGGCTGGATTCTAGAATACCTAACACACTTTAAATAGCAATTTTCTTGTTGCAATGTTTTCTTTTACCTAAATTATGATGAAAAATCATAAAAATCGGGCGCGGAAGCAAATATTTATATGATATTTTACAAAAATAATGTCAGATTTTATCTATTCTTGAAATGGATAGTGTTGTTAAAACATTCATTAACATGTGCTATTGTGTAGAGTGGGAATGCAGAAATGAAAAAACACTATTTAATAAAATAGTATATTTTATAGTATTCGTATCAGCGCGATCGATTTCGGTCTGAGACCATCTTCTGGCGCGATGCTGAAAAAATACATTGTGTTTATTTTACATTGTTTTATAAAATATAAAAATGTTTTTTAAATTTAACATATTGGAATATATATAGAGATATAAATTAGGAATTTTATTAATTGGTTTTTTTTTTAAATATTTTAAATATTTGTGTATAAAATAGGTTTTGTTAAATGTTTGTTAGAAAAAAAAAAATAAATAGATAGAGGTGAGCACATGTGTCATTGAGGTTAAGTTGTAATAAGAAAAAATAATACTTACTGTCGTGAGTTTAAATAGTTGAAATAAATAAATTGAGATTGGTCATTTTTGTTAAAAATGTTGTAGATTGTTTGTTAAGTTGAAAAAATTGAAAAAATTGTTTAAGAATCTTGAAAATGGAAGATGTTGTTACCAAGGAAGAAGGAGTCGTACTAGATGAATTGTAAGCGGAAATTAATTATTTTTGAAAGGTGGCAACAGTTTGAAGAGATGTGATTCTGGGAAATTTGTTGTTTCGTTTAGTAGGTTATCGTTCTGTAATGTTTGTTTCAAAATTTCGTATTTTTCTAATAAAAGTAATTTATGGTAGTTAGTTTCATGATGAAGAAGTGTTATATTTGAATTTATGTCTATCTGATGATTCTCTGATTTTAGATGGGTACCAAGTGCTGAAGGCGGGTTATTTGATTTGTGTTCTTTAAATCTTGTTTTTAAATTTCGAGAAGTTAGTCCAATATATTCTTTGTCGCAATTATTGCATTTAATTTTATAAATTCCTGATTTTTCTAAATTGGGGGGTTTTGGTTTATTGTTAATGAGATAGTCAGCTATGGTTTTATGTGATTTGGAAGTTGTTGGTAAGTTAAATTTTTGTAAAGTTGATTTTAATTGTTCATATTGATTTTTGTAATATGGAATGGAGATATAAAAGTTTTTGGAATTAAAATGTGGGTATATTTCTTTTAGAATGTTTTTGTATAGTATTTTATTATATAAATTTGCTATGTATTCTGTGGGATAGTTGTTGTTAATGCCTATTGTAAATATGATTTCTAATTCTTTGTTAAAGTTTTCAGTGGACATTGATACGGAAAGAAGTCTATGGAATAAAAAATGGAAAGCTTGTTGTTTGATGTTGGGGTTGTGGTAAGAATCAAATGGAATAATTGAGTCAATTGAAGTTGGTTTTCGATAAATTTTGAATTCTATGTTGTTATTTATATTTGTAAGTGTTAAATCTAAAAAGTTAATAGAATGATTGTTTTCTTTTTCAATAGTAAATTTTATTTTAGATAAATTATTAATGGTGTGAAGGAATAAATTCAGGTCATCGTTGGTTCCTGTCCAAAAACAGAGAATGTCATCTACATAACGGGTCCAAAGTGAAATATTATTACTAATAGGGAGTGACATGATTTGTTTTTCTAATTCATCTATGTAAATGTTTGCAAGTATTCCGCTTATCGGGCTGCCCATTGGTAAACCGTCTGAGAGGTTGTAAATTTTATTGTTGAATTGAAAAAAGTTTTGTTTTAATGAAATTTTGAATAAATCAATTATATTTTCAATATCTGTTGAATCTAAGTTAAATTTATTTTGAAAATCTGTGTTATTATGTAAGTAAATGGTTAAAATTTCTATTGTTTTTTCTATGGGAATGTTTGTATATAAATTGACAATATCAAATGAAATCATGGTGAAATTAGTAGGAGTATTGTTTTTGTTTATGGTTTTTATAAGTTCATTGGAATTTTTTTTATTGAGTATGGCGATTGATAGTTAGCTAAATTTGTTAGTAGGAAGTTGAGGAATTTAGAAATTTTATGTGCTGGAGATGATATGGAGGAGGTTATTGGTCTTATAGGTTTGTCGGGTTTGTGTAATTTAATGAGACTGAATAGTGTTGGAATTTTTGGATTGGAGGTTATTAATTGTCTGCATGTTTTATTAAGTTTTGTGAGGGTGGGAATTGATTGTTTTATTGTTTTGTTTAAATTTTTTGTATAGGAAAGTAAGGGGTTTCTATTTAATTCATTGATATTGTTTAAACTAAAGAAGTTTATGGTTTTATTGATATAATCGTTTGTGTATAAAATGACTAATCCCGCGTTTTTATCTGCTTTAGTGATAGTAAGATTGTCTCTTGTTAAAATGGTGTTAATTGTTTTTAAATTTGTAGTGATAGATTTATCTGTGTTATTTTTAGTTTTATTTTTGACACATGTGCTTACCTTATTATTTTGTAGGATATTTTCGATGGCTTGGAAGATTTCTTGTTTCTTCGGGTGGTGGACTAGTTGTGCTTCTATATGTATGGCTATGAGGTGGTTGTTTGGTGGTGGAGGGGTTTTGGCGTATTTGTGGCTAATTTGCAGAGTTTTCATTTCTTCTTCGGAGAAAATTATATTTGTTAGATTTGTAGTTCTTGTTGGGAATGTAATTTTATTGTTGTTGTTCGTCGTTGATGTTTCTGTTGTTGTTATTATGTTAGTATTTAAGTTGTTGTTTTTATTATTGAATTTTTTTGAATTATTGGTTTTTAGGTTTTTGTTAGTTTTAAGTTGTTTATTTTTTATTAAATTTTGAAATTTGTTGTTTCTCTTCTGGTCATCATGGTATTCTGTGTGAAAGATCTCGTTTTCCAAGTCATTTATAAGTATTTCGTATTCTAGCGTATGTAGATGTTTAAGTAAGTATCTGTGTAAAAATTTTAATTTTGTTTCTATTAATGTTAATTTAGAATACATTGTTTTTATTTCCATGTTAAGTAGTTTGTGGTAGATTCCTTCTTCCTGGTGTGTTTTGTATTTCTTCGGTAGTTTAAATTTTAGAAATTTTGGAGTTACTTTACTTGTTTTGCAGTTATGGAGAAAATTCAAATGTTGGTTTGTTCTGTGTCTTGTTCTCAATGTATATTTCAGCTGCTGGAGAACTTCGGATATCTCCGATGATTTTATGTTATTGATGAAAATTTCCAGTTGATTCTGCATAGTTGATATTATGCTATTGTGTAGAGTGGGAATGCAGAAATGAAAAAACACTATTTAATAAAATAGTATATTTTATAGTATTCGTATCAGCGCGATCGATTTCGGTCTGAGACCATCTTCTGGCGCGATGCTGAAAAAATACATTGTGTTTATTTTACATTGTTTTATAAAATATAAAAATGTTTTTTAAATTTAACATATTGGAATATATATAGAGATATAAATTAGGAATTTTATTAATTGGTTTTTTTTTTTTTATAATATTTTAAATATTTGTGTATAAAATAGGTTTTGTTAAATGTTTGTTAGAAAAAAAAAATAAATAGATAGAGGTGAGCACATGTGTCATTGAGGTTAAGTTGTAATAAGAAAAAATAATACTTACTGTCGTGAGTTTAAATAGTTGAAATAAATAAATTGAGATTGGTCATTTTTGTTAAAAATGTTGTAGATTGTTTGTTAAGTTGAAAAAATTGAAAAAATTGTTTAAGAATCTTGAAAATGGAAGATGTTGTTACCAAGGAAGAAGGAGTCGTACTAGATGAATTGTAAGCGGAAATTAATTATTTTTGAAAGGTGGCAACAGTTTGAAGAGATGTGATTCTGGGAAATTTGTTGTTTCGTTTAGTAGGTTATCGTTCTGTAATGTTTGTTTCAAAATTTCGTATTTTTCTAATAAAAGTAATTTATGGTAGTTAGTTTCATGATGAAGAAGTGTTATATTTGAATTTATGTCTATCTGATGATTCTCTGATTTTAGATGGGTACCAAGTGCTGAAGGCGGGTTATTTGATTTGTGTTCTTTAAATCTTGTTTTTTAATTTCGAGAAGTTAGTCCAATATATTCTTTGTCGCAATTATTGCATTTAATTTTATAAATTCCTGATTTTTCTAAATTGGGGGGTTTTGGTTTATTGTTAATGAGATAGTCAGCTATGGTTTTATGTGATTTGGAAGTTGTTGGTAAGTTAAATTTTTGTAAAGTTGATTTTAATTGTTCATATTGATTTTTGTAATATGGAATGGAGATATAAAAGTTTTTGGAATTAAAATGTGGGTATATTTCTTTTAGAATGTTTTTGTATAGTATTTTATTATATAAATTTGCTATGTATTCTGTGGGATAGTTGTTGTTAATGCCTATTGTAAATATGATTTCTAATTCTTTGTTAAAGTTTTCAGTGGACATTGGTACGGAAAGAAGTCTATGGAATAAAAAATGGAAAGCTTGTTGTTTGATGTTGGGGTTGTGGTAAGAATCAAATGGAATAATTGAGTCAATTGAAGTTGGTTTTCGATAAATTTTGAATTCTATGTTGTTATTTATATTTGTAAGTGTTAAATCTAAAAAGTTAATAGAATGATTGTTTTCTTTTTCAATAGTAAATTTTATTTTAGATAAATTATTAATGGTGTGAAGGAATAAATTCAGGTCATCGTTGGTTCCTGTCCAAAAACAGAGAATGTCATCTACATAACGGGTCCAAAGTGAAATATTATTACTAATAGGGAGTGACATGATTTGTTTTTCTAATTCATCTATGTAAATGTTTGCAAGTATTCCGCTTATCGGGCTGCCCATTGGTAAACCGAAAAAAATTTCCAATGAACTTATAAAAACCATACACAAAAACAATACTCCTACTAATTTCACTATGATTTTATTTGATATTGTCAATTTATATACAAACATTCCCATAGAAAAAACAATAGAAATTTTAACCATTTACTTACATAATAACACAGATTTTCAAAATAAATTTAACTTAGATTCAACAGATATTGAAAATATAATTGATTTATTCAAAATTTCATTAAAACAAAACTTTTTTCAATTCAACAATAAAATTTACAACCTCTCAGACGGTTTACCAATGGGCAGCCCGACAAGCGGTATACTTGCAAACATTTACATAAATGAATTAGAAAAACAAATCATGTCACTCCCTATTAGTAATAATATTTCACTCTGGACCCGTTATGTAGATGACATTCTCTGTTTTTGGAGAGGAACCAACGATGACCTGAATTTATTCCTTCACACCATTAATAATTTATCTAAAATAAAATTTACTATTGAAAAAGAAAACAATCATTCTATTAACTTTTTAGATTTAACACTTACAAATATAAATAACAACATAGAATTCAAAATTTATCGAAAACCAACTTCAATTGACTCAATTATTCCATTTGATTCTTACCACAACCCCAACATCAAACAACAAGCTTTCCATTTTTTATTCCATAGACTTCTTTCCGTACCAATGTCCACTGAAAACTTTAACAAAGAATTAGAAATCATATTTACAATAGGCATTAACAACAACTATCCCACAGAATACATAGCAAATTTATATAATAAAATACTATACAAAAACATTCTAAAAGAAATATACCCACATTTTAATTCCAAAAACTTTTATATCTCCATTCCATATTACAAAAATCAATATGAACAATTAAAATCAACTTTACAAAAATTTAACTTACCAACAACTTCCAAATCACATAAAACCATAGCTGACTATCTCATTAACAATAAACCAAAACCCCCCAATTTAGAAAAATCAGGAATTTATAAAATTAAATGCAATAATTGCGACAAAGAATATATTGGACTAACTTCTCGAAATTTAAAAACAAGATTTAAAGAACACAAATCAAATAACCCGCCTTCAGCACTTGGTACCCATCTAAAATCAGAGAATCATCAGATAGACATAAATTCAAATATAACACTTCTTCATCATGAAACTAACTACCATAAATTACTTTTATTAGAAAAATACGAAATTTTGAAACAAACATTACAGAACGATAACCTACTAAACGAAACAACAAATTTCCCAGAATCACATCTCTTCAAACTGTTGCCACCTTTCAAAAATAATTAATTTCCGCTTACAATTCATCTAGTACGACTCCTTCTTCCTTGGTAACAACATCTTCCATTTTCAAGATTCTTAAACAATTTTTTCAATTTTTTCAACTTAACAAACAATCTACAACATTTTTAACAAAAATGCCCAATCTCAATTTATTTATTTCAACTATTTAAACTCACGACAGTAAGTATTATTTTTTCTTATTACAACTTAACCTCAATGACACATGTGCTCACCTCTATCTATTTATTTTTTTTTCTAACAAACATTTAACAAAACCTATTTTATACACAAATATTTAAAATATTTAAAAAAAAAAAAACCAATTAATAAAATTCCTAATTTATATCTCTATAAATATTCCAATATGTTAAATTTAAAAAACATTTTTATATTTTATAAAACAATGTAAAATAAACACAATGTATGTTTTCAGCATCGCGATAGAAGATGGGCTCAGACCGAAATCGATCGCGCTGATACGAATACTATAAAATATACTATTTTATTAAATAGTGTTTTTTCATTTCTGCATTCCCACTCTACACAATAGCATAATATCAACTATGCAGAATCAACTGGAAATTTTCATCAATAACATAAAATCATCGGAGATATCCGAAGTTCTCCAGCAGCTGAAATATACATTGAGAACAAGACACAGAACAAACCAACATTTGAATTTTCTCCATAACTGCAAAACAAGTAAAGTAACTCCAAAATTTCTAAAATTTAAACTACCGAAGAAATACAAAACACACCAGGAAGAAGGAATCTACCACAAACTACTTAACATGGAAATAAAAACAATGTATTCTAAATTAACATTAATAGAAACAAAATTAAAATTTTTACACAGATACTTACTTAAACATCTACATACGCTAGAATACGAAATACTTATAAATGACTTGGAAAACGAGATCTTTCACACAGAATACCATGATGACCAGAAGAGAAACAACAAATTTCAAAATTTAATAAAAAATAAACAACTTAAAACTAACAAAAACCTAAAAACCAATAATTCAAAAAAATTCAACAATAAAAACAACAACTTAAATACTAACATAATAACAACAACAGAAACATCAACGACGAACAACAACAATAAAATTACATTCCCAACAAGAACTACAAATCTAACAAATATAATTTTCTCCGAAGAAGAAATGAAAACTCTGCAAATTAGCCACAAATACGCCAAAACCCCTCCACCACCAAACAACCACCTCATAGCCATACATATAGAAGCACAACTAGTCCACCACCCGAAGAAACAAGAAATCTTCCAAGCCATCGAAAATATCCTACAAAATAATAAGGTAAGCACATGTGTCAAAAATAAAACTAAAAATAACACAGATAAATCTATCACTACAAATTTAAAAACAATTAACACCATTTTAACAAGAGACAATCTTACTATCACTAAAGCAGATAAAAACGCGGGATTAGTCATTTTATACACAAACGATTATATCAATAAAACCATAAACTTCTTTAGTTTAAACAATATCAATGAATTAAATAGAAACCCCTTACTTTCCTATACAAAAAATTTAAACAAAACAATAAAACAATCAATTCCCACCCTCACAAAACTTAATAAAACATGCAGACAATTAATAACCTCCAATCCAAAAATTCCAACACTATTCAGTCTCATTAAATTACACAAACCCGACAAACCTATAAGACCAATAACCTCCTCCATATCATCTCCAGCACATAAAATTTCTAAATTCCTCAACTTCCTACTAACAAATTTAGCTAACTATCAATCGCCATACTCAATAAAAAAAATTCCAATGAACTTATAAAAACCATAAACAAAAACAATACTCCTACTAATTTCACCATGATTTCATTTGATATTGTCAATTTATATACAAACATTCCCATAGAAAAAACAATAGAAATTTTAACCATTTACTTACATAATAACACAGATTTTCAAAATAAATTTAACTTAGATTCAACAGATATTGAAAATATAATTGATTTATTCAAAATTTCATTAAAACAAAACTTTTTTCAATTCAACAATAAAATTTACAACCTCTCAGACGGTTTACCAATGGGCAGCCCGATAAGCGGAATACTTGCAAACATTTACATAGATGAATTAGAAAAACAAATCATGTCACTCCCTATTAGTAATAATATTTCACTTTGGACCCGTTATGTAGATGACATTCTCTGTTTTTGGACAGGAACCAACGATGACCTGAATTTATTCCTTCACACCATTAATAATTTATCTAAAATAAAATTTACTATTGAAAAAGAAAACAATCATTCTATTAACTTTTTAGATTTAACACTTACAAATATAAATAACAACATAGAATTCAAAATTTATCGAAAACCAACTTCAATTGACTCAATTATTCCATTTGATTCTTACCACAACCCCAACATCAAACAACAAGCTTTCCATTTTTTATTCCATAGACTTCTTTCCGTACCAATGTCCACTGAAAACTTTAACAAAGAATTAGAAATCATATTTACAATAGGCATTAACAACAACTATCCCACAGAATACATAGCAAATTTATATAATAAAATACTATACAAAAACATTCTAAAAGAAATATACCCACATTTTAATTCCAAAAACTTTTATATCTCCATTCCATATTACAAAAATCAATATGAACAATTAAAATCAACTTTACAAAAATTTAACTTACCAACAACTTCCAAATCACATAAAACCATAGCTGACTATCTCATTAACAATAAACCAAAACCCCCCAATTTAGAAAAATCAGGAATTTATAAAATTAAATGCAATAATTGCGACAAAGAATATATTGGACTAACTTCTCGAAATTTAAAAACAAGATTTAAAGAACACAAATCAAATAACCCGCCTTCAGCACTTGGTACCCATCTAAAATCAGAGAATCATCAGATAGACATAAATTCAAATATAACACTTCTTCATCATGAACCTAACTACCATAAATTACTTTTATTAGAAAAATACGAAATTTTGAAACAAACATTACAGAACGATAACCTACTAAACGAAACAACAAATTTCCCAGAATCACATCTCTTCAAACTGTTGCCACCTTTCAAAAATAATTAATTTCCGCTTACAATTCATCTAGTACGACTCCTCCTTCCTTGGTAACAACATCTTCCATTTTCAAGATTCTTAAACAATTTTTTCAATTTTTTCAACTTAACAAACAATCTACAACATTTTTAACAAAAATGACCAATCTCAACTTATTTATTTCAACTATTTAAAATCACGACAGTAAGTATTATTTTTTCTTATTACAACTTAACCTCAATGACACATGTGCTCACCTCTATCTATTTATTTTTTTTTCTAACAAACATTTAACAAAACCTATTTTATACACAAATATTTAAAATATTTAAAAAAAAAAAAAACCAATTAGTAAAATTCCTAATTTATATCTCTATATATATTCCAATATGTTAAATTTAAAAAACATTTTTATATTTTATAAAACAATGTAAAATAAACACAATGTATTTTTTCAGCATCGCGCCAGAAGATGGTCTCAGACCGAAATCGATCGCGCTGATACGAATACTATAAAATATACTATTTTATTAAATAGTGTTTTTTCATTTCTGCATTCCCACTCTACACAATAGCATAATATCAACTATGCAGAATCAACTGGAAATTTTCATCAATAATTCATTAACATGCTTTTAGACCAATACTGTGGATAAAATATGATAAAAAATTATAAAATTCGGGCGCGGAAGCAAATATTTATATGATTTTTTACAAAAAAAAAGTCAGATTTTACCTAATTTTGATGAATACGTTGTACATTGTAAACTACATGGGCTGGATTCTAGAATACCTAACACACTTGAAATAGCAATTTTCTTTTTGCAATGTTTTCTTTTAGCTAAAATATTATGAAAAATCATTAAATTAGGGCGCGGAAGCAAATTTTTATATAATTTTTTACAAAAATAAAGTCAGAATTTACCTATTTTTGAAATGGATATTTTTGTTAAAACATTCATAAACATGCTTTTGGACCTATACTGTGGATAAAATATGATGAAATATTATAACATTCGGGCGCGGAAGCAAATATTTATATGATTTTTTACAAAAAAAAGTCAGATTTTACCTATTTTTGATGAATACGTTGTATATTGTAAGCTACATGGGCTGGATTCTAGAATACCTAACACACTTGAAATAGCTATTTTCTTGTTGCAATGTTTACTTTTAGCTAAAATATGATGAAAAATCATAAAATTCGTTCGGGGAAGCAAATATTTATATGATTTTTTACAAAAATAAAGTCAGATTTTACCTGTTTTTGAAATGGATATTTTTGTTAAAACATTCATAAACATGCTTTTGGACCTATACTATGGATAAAATATGATGAAAAATTATAAAATTCGGGCGCGGAAGCAAATATTTATATAATTTTTTACAAAAATAAAGTCAGATTTTACCAATTTTTGATGAATACGTTGTATATTGTAAGCTTCATTGGCTGGATTCTAGAATACCTACCACACTTGAAATAGCAATTTTCTTGTTGCAATGTTTACTTTTAGCTAAAATATGATGAAAAATCATAAAATTCGGACGGGGAAGCAAATATTTATATGATTTTTTACAAATATAAAATCAGATTTTACCTATTCTTGAAATGGATATTTTTGTTAAAACATTTACAAACATGCTTTTGGACCTATACTGTGGATAAAATATGATGAAATATTATAAAACTCGGGCGCGGAAGCAAATATTTATATGATTTTTTACAAAAAAAAAGTCAGATTTTACCAATTTTTGATGTATACGTGTATATTGTAAGCTACATGGGCTGGATTCTAGAATACCTAACACACTTGAAATAGCAATTTTCTTGTTGCAATGTTTTCTTTTAGCTAAAATATGATAAAAAATCATAAAATTCGGGCGCGGAAGCAAATATTTATATGATTTATTACAAAAATAAAGTCAGATTTTACCTATTCTTGAAATGGATATTTTTGTTAAAACATTCATAAACATGCTTTTGGACGTATACTGTGGATAAAATATGGTGAAAAATTATAAAATCCGGGCGCGGAAGCAAATATTTATATGATTCTTTACAAAAAAAAAGTCAGATTTTACCTATTTTTGATGAATACGTTGTATATTGTAAGCTACATGGGCTGGATTCTAGAATACCTAACACACTTTACATAGCAATTTTCTTGTTGCAATGTTTTCTTTTAGCTAAAATATGATGAAAAATCATAAAATTCGGGCGCGGAAGCAAATATTTATATGATTTTTTACAAAAATAAAGTCAAATTTTCCTATTCTTAAAATGGATATTTTTGTTAAAACATTCATAAATATGCTTTTGGACCTGTACTGTGAATAAAATATGATAAAAAATTATAAAATTCGGGCGCGGAAGCAAATATTTATATAATTTTTTACAAAAATAAAGTCAGATTTTATCTATTTTTGATGAATACGTTGTATATTGTAAGCTCATTGGCTGGATTCTAGAATACCTACCACACTTTAAATAGCAATTCTCTTGTTGCAATGTTTTCTTTTAGCTAAAATATGATAAAAAATCATAAAATTCGGGCGCGGAAGCAAATATTTATATGATTTTTTACAAAAATAAAGTCAGATTTTACTTATTCTTGAAATGGATATTTTTGTTAAAACATTCATAAACATGCTTTTGGACCTATACTGTGGATAAAATATGATGACAAATTATAAAATCCGGGCGCGGAAGCAAATATTTATATGATTCTTTACAAAAAAAAGTCAGATTTTACCTATTTTTGATGAATACGTTGTATATTGTAAGCTACATGGGCTGGATTCTAGAATACCTAACACACTTGACATAGCAATTTTCTTGTTGCAATGTTTTCTTTTAGTTAAAATATGATGAAAAATCATAAAATTCGGGCGCGGAAGCAAATATTTATATGATTTTTTACAAAAATAAAGTCAAATTTTACCTATTCTTGAAATGGATATTTTTGTTAAAACATTCATAAATATGCTTTTGTACCTGTACTATGGATAAAATATGATGAAAAATGATAAAATTCGGGCGCGGAAGATAATATTTATATGATTTTTTACAAAAAAAAGTCAGATTTTACCTATTATTCATGAATACGTTGTATATTGTAAGCTACATGGGCTGGATTCTAGAATACCTAACACACTTGACATAGCAATTTTCTTGTTGCAATGTTTTCTTTTAGTTAAAATATGATGAAAAATCATAAAAATCGGGCGCGGAAGCAAATATTTATATGATTTTTTACAAATATAAAGTCAGATTTTACGTATTTTTTAAATGGATATTTTTGTTAAAACATTCATACACATGCTTTTGGACCTATACTATAGATAAAATATAATGAAAAATTATAAAATTCAGGCGCGGAAGCAAATATTTATATGATTTTTTACAAAAATAGTCTGATTTTACCTATTCTTGAAATGGATATTTTTGTTAAAACATTCATAAACATGGTTTTGGACCTATACTGTGGATAAAATATGATGAAAAATTATAAAATTCGGGCGCGCAAGATAATATTTATATGATTTTTTACAAAAAAAAAGTCAGATTTTACCTATTTTTGATGAATATGTTGTATATTGTAAGCTACATGGGCTGGATTCTAGAATACCTAACACACTTGGTAAAGCAATTTTCTTGTTGCAATGTTTTCTTTAAGCTAAAATATGATGGAAAATCATAAAATTCGGGCGCGGAAGCAAATATTTATATGATTTTTTACAAAAATAAAGTCAAATTTTACCTATTCTTGAAATGGATATTTTTGTTAAAACATTCATAAATATGCTTTTGGACCTGTACTGTGGATAAAATATGATGAAAAATGATAAAATTCGGGCGCGGAAGCAAATATTTATATGATTTTTTACAAAAAAAAGTCAGATTTTACCTATTTTTGATGAATACGTCGTATATTGTAAGCTACATGGGCTGGTTTACTCTGAGATAGCGCGT
>JAQOWZ010000674.1:0-22073 GCA_035578165.1 Stenolophus ochropezus | reverse complement strand
ACGCGCTATCTCAGAGTTCCAAAAGCATGTTTATAAATGTTTTAACATAAATATCCATTTCAAGAATAGGAAAAATCTGACTTTATTTTTGTAAAAAATCATATAAATATTTGCTTCCGCGCCCGAATTTTATGATTTTTCATCATATTTTAGCTAAAAGAAAACATTGCAACAAAAAAATTGCTATTTCAAGTGTGGTAGGTATTCTAGAATCCAGCCCCTGTAGTTTACAATATACAACGTATTCATCAAAAATAGTTAAAATGTGACTTTTTTTTTGTAAAAAATCATATAAATATTTGTTTGCGCGCCCGAATTTTATAATTTTTCATCATATTTTATCCGCAGTATAGGTCCAAAAGCATGTTTATGAACGTTTTAACAAAAATATCCATTTCAAAAATATGTAAAATCTGACTTTATTTTTGTAAAAAATCATATAAATATTTGCTTCCGAGCCCGAATTTTATGATTTTTCATTATATTTTAGCTAAAAGAAAACATTGCAACAAGAAAATTGCTATTTCAAGTGTGTTAGGTATTCTAGAATCCAGCCCATGTAGCTTACAGTATACAACGTATTCATTAAAAATAGGTAAAATCTGATTTTTTTTTGTAAAAAATCATATAAATATTTGTTTGCGCGCCCGAATTTTATAATTTTTCATCATATTTTATCCGCAGTATAGTTCCAAAAGCATGTTTATGAACGTTTTAACAAAAATATCCATTTCAAAAATATGTGAAATCTGACTTTATTTTTGTAAAAAATCATATAAATATTTGCTTCCGCGCCCGAATTTTATGATTTTTCATGATATTTTAGCTAAAAGAAAACATTGCAACAAGAAAATTGCTATTTCAAGTGTGTTAGATATTCTAAAATCCAGCCCAAGTAGCTTACAGTATACAACGTATTCATCAAAAATAGGAAAAAACTGACTTTTTTTTGTAAAAGATCATATAAATATTTGTTTGCGCGCCCGAATTTTATAATTTTTCATCATATTTTATCCGCAGTCCAAAAGCATGTTTATGAATGTTTTAACAAAAATATCCATTTCAAGAATAGGAAAAATCTGACTTTGTTTTAGTAAAAAATCATATAAATATTTGCTTCCGCGCCCGAATTTTATGATTTTTCATCATAATTTACGTAAAAGAAAACATTGCAACAAAAAAATTGCTATTTCAAGTGTGGTAGGTATTCTAGAAACCAGCCAATGAAGCTTACAATATACAACGTATTGATCAAAAATAGTTAAATTTTTTTTTTTTTTTTGTAAAAAAACATAAATATTTGCTTCCGCGCTCGAATTTTATAATTTTTCATCATATTTTATCCATAGTATAGGTCCAAAATCATGTTTATGAACGTTTTAACAAAAATATCCATTTCAAAAATATGTAAAATCTGATTTTATTTTTGTAAAAAATCATATAAATATTTGCTTCCGAGCCCGAATTTTATGAGTTTTCATCATATTTTAGCTAAAAGAAAACATTGCAACAAGAAAATTGCTATTTCAAGTGTGTTAGGTATTCTAGAATCCAGCCCATGTAGTTTACAATATACAGCGTATTCATCAAAAATAGGTAAAATCTGACTTTTTTTTGTAAAAAATCATATAAATATTTGTTTGCGCGCCCGAATTTTATAATTTTTCATCATATTTTATCCGCAATATAGGTCCAAAAGCATGTTTATGAATGTTTTAACATAAATATCCATTTCAAGAATAGGAAAAATCTGACTTTATTTTTGTAAAAAATCATATAAATATTTGCTTCCGCGCCCGAATTTTATGATTTTTCATCATATTTTAGCTCAAAGAAAACATTGCAACAAAAAAATTGCTATTTCAAGTGTGGTAGGTATTCTAGAATCCAGCCAATGAAGCTTACAATATACAACGTATTCATCAAAAATAGTTAAAATCTGACTTTTTTTTTGTAAAAAATCATATAAATATTTGTTTGCGCGCCCGAATTTTATAATTTTTCATCATATTTTATCCGCAGTATAGGTCCAAAAGCATGTTTATGAATGTTTTAACATAAATATCCATTTCAAGAATAGAAAAAATCTGACTTTATTTTTGTAAAAAATCATATAAATATTTGCTTCCGCGCCCGAATTTTATGATTTTTCATCATATTTTAGCTAAAAGAAAACATTGCAACAAAAAAATTGCTATTTCAAGTGTGGTAGGTATTCTAGAATCCAGCCCATGTAGCTTACAATATACAACGTATTCATCAAAAATAGGTAAAATCTGACTTTTTTTTTGTAAAAAATCATATAAATATTTGTTTGCGCGCCCGAATGTTATAATTTTTTATCATATTTTATCCGCAATATAGGTCCAAAAGCATGTTTATAAATGTTTTAACAAAAATATCCATTTCAAGAGTAGGAAAAATATGACTTTATTTTTGTAAAAAATCATATAAATATTTGCTTCCGCGCCCGAATTTTATGATTTTTCATCATATTTTAGCTAAAAGAAAACATTGCAACAAGAAAATTGCTATTTCAAGTGTGGTAGGTATTCTAGAATCCAGCCAATGAAGCTTACAATATACAACGTATTCATCAAAAATAGGTAAAATCTGACTTTATTTTTGTAAAAAATTATATAAATATTTGTTTCCGCGCTCGAATTTTATAATTTTTCATCATATTTTATCCATAGTATAGGTCCAAAATCATGTTTATGAACGTTTTAACAAAAATATCCATTCCAAAAATATGTAAAATCTGACTTTATATTTGTAAAAAATCAAATAAATATTTGCTTCCGAGCCCGAATTTTATGATTTTTCATCACATTTTAGCTAAAAGAAAACATTGCAACAAGAAAATTGCTATTTCAAGTGTGTTAGGTATTCTAGAATCCAGCCCATGTAGCTTACAATATACAACGTATTCATCAAAAATAGGTAAAATCTGACTTTTTTTTTTGTAAAAAATCATATAAATATTTGTTTACGCGCCCGAATTTTATAATTTTTCATCATATTTTATCCGCAGTATAGGTCCAAAAGCATGTTTATAAATGTTTTAACATAAATATCCATTTCAAGAATAGGAAAAATCTGACTTTATTTTTGTAAAAAATCATATAAATATTTGCTTCCGCGCCCGAATTTTATGATTTTTCATCATATTTTAGCTAAAAGAAAACATTGCAACAAAAAAATTGCTATTTCAAGTGTGGTAGGTATTCTAGAATCCAGCCCCTGTAGCTTACAATATACAACGTATTCATCAAAAATAGTTAAAATGTGACTTTTTTTTTTGTAAAAAATCATATAAATATTTGTTTGCGCGCCCAAATTTTATAATTTTTCATCATATTTTATCCGCAGTATAGGTCCAAAAGCATGTTTATGAACGTTTTAACAAAAATATCCATTTCAAAAATATGTAAAATCTGACTTTATTTTTGTAAAAAATCATATAAATATTTGCTTCCGAGCATGAATTTTATGATTTTTCATTATATTTTAGCTAAAAGAAAACATTGCAACAAGAAAATTGCTATTTCAAGTGTGTTAGGTATTCTAGAATCCAGCCCATGTAGCTTACAGTATACAACGTATTCATCAAAAATAGGTAAAATCTGATTTTTTTTTGTAAAAAATCATATAAATATTTGTTTGCGCGCCCGAATTTTATAATTTTTTATCATATTTTATCCGCAGTATAGTTCCAAAAGCATGTTTATGAACGTTTTAACAAAAATATCCATTTCAAAAATATGTGAAATCTGACTTTATTTTTGTAAAAAATCATATAAATATTTGCTTCCGCGCCCGAATTTTATGATTTTTCATGATATTTTAGCTAAAAGAAAACATTGCAACAAGAAAATTGCTATTTCAAGTGTGTTAGATATTCTAAAATCCAGCCCAAGTAGCTTACAGTATACAACGTATTCATCAAAAATAGGAAAAAACTGACTTTTTTTTGTAAAAAATCATATAAATATTTGTTTGCGCGCCCGAATTTTATAATTTTTCATCATATTTTATCCGCAGTCCAAAAGCATGTTTATGAATGTTTTAACAAAAATATCCATTTCAAGAATAGGAAAAATCTGACTTTGTTTTAGTAAAAAATCATATAAATATTTGCTTCCGCGCCCGAATTTTATGATTTTTCATCATAATTTACGTAAAAGAAAACATTGCAACAAAAAAATTGCTATTTCAAGTGTGGTAGGTATTCTAGAAACCAGCCAATGAAGCTTACAATATACAACGTATTGATCAAAAATAGTTAAAATTTTTTTTTTTTTGTAAAAAAACATAAATATTTGCTTCCGCGCTCGAATTTTATAATTTTTCATCATATTTTATCCATAGTATAGGTCCAAACTCATGTTTATGAACGTTTTAACAAAAATATCCATTTCAAAAATATGTAAAATCTGATTTTATTTTTGTAAAAAATCATATAAATATTTGCTTCCGAGCCCGAATTTTATGAGTTTTCATCATATTTTAGCTAAAAGAAAACATTGCAACAAGAAAATTGCTATTTCAAGTGTGTTAGGTATTCTAGAATCCAGCCCATGTAGTTTACAATATACAGCGTATTCATCAAAAATAGGTAAAATCTGACTTTTTTTTGTAAAAAATCATATAAATATTTGTTTGCGCGCCCGAATTTTATAATTTTTCATCATATTTTATCCGCAATATAGGTCCAAAAGCATGTTTATGAATGTTTTAACATAAATATCCATTTCAAGAATAGGAAAAATCTGACTTTATTTTTGTAAAAAATCATATAAATATTTGCTTCCGCGCCCGAATTTTATGATTTTTCATCATATTTTAGCTCAAAGAAAACATTGCAACAAAAAAATTGCTATTTCAAGTGTGGTAGGTATTCTAGAATCCAGCCAATGAAGCTTACAATATACAACGTATTCATCAAAAATAGTTAAAATCTGACTTTTTTTTGTAAAAAATCATATAAATATTTGTTTGCGCGCCCGAATTTTATAATTTTTCATCATATTTTATCCGCAGTATAGGTCCAAAAGCATGTTTATGAATGTTTTAACATAAATATCCATTTCAAGAATAGGAAAAATCTGACTTTACTTTTGTAAAAAATCATATAAATATTTGCTTCCGAGCCCGAATTTTATGATTTTTCATCATATTTTAGCTAAAAGAAAACATTGCAACAAGAAAATTGCTATTTCAAGTGTTTTAGGTATTCTAGAATCCAGCCCATGTAGCTTACAATATACAACGTATTCATCAAAAATAGTTAAAATCTGACTTTTTTTTTGTAAAAAATCATATAAATATTTGTTTGCGCGCCCGAATTTTATAATTTTTCATCATATTTTATCCGCAATATAGGTCCAAAAGCATGTTTATGAACGTTTTAACAAAAATATCCATTTCAAAAATATGTAAAATCTGACTTTATTTTTGTAAAAAATCATATTAATATTTGCTTCCGAACCCGAATTTTATGATTTTTCATCATATTTTAGCTAAAAGAAAACATTGCAACAAGAAAATTGCTATTTCAAGTGTGTTAGGTATTCTAGAATCCATCCCATGTAGCTTACAATATACAACGTATTCATCAAAAATAGGTAAAATCTGACTTTTTTTTGTAAAAAATCATATAAATATTTGTTTGCGCGCCCGAATTTTATAATTTTTCATCATATTTTATCCGCAATATAGGTCCAAAAGCATGTTTATGAACGTTTTAACAAAAATATCCATTTAAAAAATATGTAAAATCTGACTTTATTTTTGTAAAAAATCATATAAATATTTGTTTGCGCGCCCGAATTTTATAATTTTTCATCATATTTTATCCGCAGTATAGGTCCAAAAGCATGTTTGTGAATGTTTTAACATAAATATCCATTTCAAGAATAGGAAAAATCTGACTTTATTTTTGTAAAAAATCATATAAATATTTGCTTCCGCGCCCGAATTTTATGATTTTTCATCATATTTTAGCTAAAAGAAAACATTGCAACAAAAAAATTGCTATTTCAAGTGTGGTAGGTATTCTACAATCCAGCCCATGTAGCTTACAATATACAATGTATTTATCAAAAATAGGTACAATCTGACTTTTTTTTGTAAAAAATCATATAAATATTTGTTTGCGCGCCCGAATTTTATAATTTTTCATCATATTTTATCCGCAATATATGTCCAAAAGCATGTTTATGAACGTTTTAACAAAAATATCCATTTAAAAAATATGTAAAATCTGACTTTATTTTTGTAAAAAATCATATAAATATTTGCTTCCGAGCCCGAATTTTATGATTTTTCATCATATTTTAGCTAAAAGAAAACATTGCAACAAGAAAATTGCTATTTCAAGTGTGTTAGGTATTCTAGAATCCAGCCCATGTAGCTTACAATATACATCGTATTCATCAAAAATAGGTAAAATCTGACTTTTTTTTTGTAAAAAATCATATAAATATTTGTTTGCGCGCCCGAATTTTATAATTTTTCATCATATTTTATCCGCAGTATAGGTCCAAAAGCATGTTTATGAATGTTTTAACATAAATATCCATTTCAAGAATAGGAAAAATCTGACTTTATTTTTGTAAAAAATCATATAAATATTTGCTTCCGCGCCCGAATTTTATGATTTTTCATCATATTTTAGCTAAAAGAAAACATTGCAACAAAAAAATTGCTATTTCAAGTGTGGTAGGTATTCTACAATCCAGCCCATGTAGCTTACAATATACAACGTATTCATCAAAAATAGTTAAAATCTGACTTTTTTTTTGTAAAAAATCATATAAATATTTGTTTGCGCGCCCGAATTTTATAATTTTTCATCATATTTTATCCGCAGTATAGGTCCAAAAGCATGTTTAGGAACGTTTTAACAAAAATATCCATATCAAAAATATGTAAAATCTAACTTTATTTTTGTAAAAAATCATATTGTAACAAGATGAAAAAACGACAAGGCTTTTTATCTTGTTACGGCTTGTCATAGTTTCTGAGGTCTATGACTCTGGTGTTGGTAGGTCAGCAAAATGCTGACTTCAGCTAATAGCAACGGCCGTCTTTGCTGATTAAGCAGAGTATGATAATACCGGCCAGAACACTAGTCATAGATTCAGAACAATGGATTTAATTATATCTTCTGCGAAGATATAATTAAATCTTTAAGGGGTGGTAATGTAACAGTAATTGACGAATTATTCCAAATCATTATTGTTTGATAGATTTCAGAATATAAATTGCGCGTTAACAAAAATGCACCGTGGACAAGTTATATTTCGTAAAGTTTAATAACCTATTAACGTTTTGTAACTTATCCACGTGCGATGTGCGTAATAGTTACATTGCCAACCCTAGCACTTTTTAGGATATAAATAGGATTTAATTTAGTATAGTTAGGCAGTCATCAAGGAGTCAGATCAAAACAGTCAGAGTCAGTAGAGTCGGTTAAGCAGAGTAGAGTCTTAAGTGGTAAGTTGATGTCGCAATGTAGTCAACGACTCAGTAGCAGTCATCTGACATGGTTCAGACTGACTTTAGTCCAGAGTGACTAGCACTGTAGTATTTGTTTTGGTTTTATTTTAGTGTTCTTATTGTAAATAATGTAAATAAATTTAAAGTTAGTTAAAGCAAATATGTGTGTGCCATGTTGTCGTTATCCTGGTTCAACCGTCATCACCAGTTAGTATCATCGAGCATCATCATGTCCTCCTCGAAGTAAAATGACAACATTCATCTCTTTTATCGTCGTCAATCCCCACTGTTACATTGGCGCAGTCGTCGATAGGATTTTTAGGGTAAATTTAACATTTACCCTGAATTAATCCGAAAAGTTCCTATGTTCAAATTCAGTTCATCAAGTTTTGTGACATTGAGGGAGGATGTTTGAGACCACGACGCCAGCGATGAGGGCGACGCAGCAACTTCCACCATGGTTTTACCCGGTATGTATGCCTCAGTTTCTTCCGACTGTTTACGGACATCAGGTAGTTCATCAACCACAGGCGCAATTTGGGTTGCCTCCATACGGCCATTGCCAGACGGCAGATAATGGGTGTGGAGTGCAAAGGGTTCCCTACGAGCTCGGTCCAGTACGAGTAGATGGTTACGGAACCCAGGAGCTGCCAGTAGCAAACATAAGCGCGGCTGAGTTTGAAGCTTTGCTGGCAGCAGAGGTGCGTCCTGAGGTGGTTGGGATACCACGTCCACGAGAAGAGGAAGAGTTGGATAATATCTCTACCAAGTTTGTGGATAGGGACATACAGCTACCGGAGGTAAGAGGGAAAGATTATCGGTCGGAGGAAACGACTGAGAGGATTCCTTACGGGCTTGGTTCAGTTCGAGCAGATAGGTGCGAAACCCGGGAGCTGCCAGTAGCAAACATAAGCGCGGCTGAGTTTGAAGCTTTGCTGGCAGCAGAGGTGCGGCCTGAGTTGGTTGGTATACCACGTGCAGAGGAAGATGTGGCAACAGTAGCCACAAAGTATGTAGATGGAGGCATACAGGAACCGGAAGTAAAAGATGATCATCTGTTGGAGGAGTCGACCAAACAGGTAACTTCGACAAAAGACGAGGTGGTGGAGTTGATAGAAGGCACGATCAGCGTGAAAATGTTTCAAGATCAGCAGGAAAGCAGCCAGCACCTAGAGCACAACGTTGGAGATAACAACAATGCCAAAGACATGGATACGAGCCAGGAAAGCGACGAAGATTATCGCGAAGACCGGGGAAGCATCTTCGAGGAAGACGAAGAAGTCAGTGCAGTGCGTGATCTAAATATTAGTGAGCCCGACCCTGTGGTGTGTGATATTATAGTGATAAAGAAACAATTTGCAACCAAACATTTTATTGTATCCGGACAGAGACCGCTGTGGAACGAAGAACCCCCGCCCCTATGTTACTCTGAGATAGCGCGTGTGTTTCCAGTTGACATTGATATGCCCCGATTATTTGTTTATGTTTAGGCTATGGATTTACGATTATATAAGTATTAGTTTAGAAATGCATGATAGTTAAGAATCTGGTTTCAATCATCTGTTTATGATTGTTTATGTTCAATATTGTTATTTTGTTTCTTTGGTATTTGTCCAAGTTTGGCAATTTTTGGACATTGTTTAACATTTGTAATTGTTTTGTCTTAGGTATGATTTACGGTTAGGAAAGACAGTATTCCATTTAGAATTAAATATATCGTGGTCAAACGATATATTTATGTTTTAAGGGGAGGATAGTGTAACAAGATGAAAAAACGACAAGGCTTTTCATCTTGTTACGGCTTGTCATAGTTTCTGAGGTCTATGACTCTGGTGTTGGTAGGACAGCAAAATGCTGACTTCAGCAAATAGCAACGGCCGTCTTTGCTGATTAAGCAGAGTATGATAATACCGGCCAGAACACGAGTCATAGATTCAGAACAATGGATTTAATTATATCTTCTGCGAAGATATAATTAAATCTTTAAGGGGTGGTAATGTAACAGTAATTGACGAATTATTCCAAATCATTATTGTTTGATAGATTTCAGAATATAAATTGCGCGTTAACAAAAATGCACCGTGGACAAGTTATATTTCGTAAAGTTTAATAACCTATTAACGTTTTGTAACTTATCCACGTGCGATGTGCGTAATAGTTACATTGCCAACCCTAGCACTTTTTAGGATATAAATAGGATTTAATTTAGTATAGTTAGGCAGTCATCAAGGAGTCAGATCAAAACAGTCAGAGTCAGTAGAGTCGGTTAAGCAGAGTAGAGTCTTAAGTGGTAAGTTGATGTCGCAATGTAGTCAACGACTCAGTAGCAGTCATCTGACATGGTTCAGACTGACTTTAGTTCAGAGTGACTAGCACTGTAGTATTTGTTTTGGTTTTATTTTAGTGTTCTTATTGTAAATAATGTAAATAAATTTAAAGTTAGTTAAAGCAAATATGTGTGTGCCATGTTGTCGTTGTCCTGGTTCTACCATCATCATGTCCTCCATCGAAAGTAAAATGACAACACACATCGCCTTCATCGTCGTCAACCCCCACAGTTACAATATAAATATTAGCTTCCGAGCCCGAATTTTATGATTTTTCATTATATTTTAGCTAAAAGAAAACATTGCAACAAGAAAATTGCTATTTCAAGTGTGTTAAATATTCTAGAATCCAGCCCATGTAGCTTACAATATACTTCGTATTCATCAAAAATAGGTAATATCTGACTTTTTTTTTGTAAAAAATCATATAAATATTTGTTTGCGCGCCCGAATTTTATAATTTTTCATCATATTTTATCCGCAGTATAGGTCCAAAAGCATGTTTATGAATGTTTAACATAAATATCCATTTCAAGAATAGGAAAAATCTGACTTTATTTTTGTAAAAAATCATATAAATATTTGCTTCCGCGCCCGAATTTTATGATTTTTCATCATATTTTAGCTAAAAGAAAACATTGCAACAAAAAAATTGCTATTTCAAGTGTGGTAGGTATTCTACAATCCAGCCCATGTAGCTTACAATATACAACGTATTCATCAAAAATAGGTAAAAACTGACTTTTTTTTGTAAAAAATCATATAAATATTTGTTTGCGCGACCGAATTTTATAATTTTTCATCATATTTTATCCGCAATATAGGTCCAAAAGCATGTTTATGAACGTTTTAACAAAAATATCCATTTAAAAAATATGTAAAATCTGACTTTATTTTTGTAAAAAATCATATAAATATTTGCTTCCGCGCCCGAATTTTATGATTTTTCATCATATTTTAGCTAAAAGAAAACATTGCAACAAGAAAATTGCTATTCCAAGTGTGGTAGGTATTCTAGAATCCAGCCCATGTAACTTACAATATACATCGTATTCATCAAAAATAGGTAAAATCTGACTTTTTTTTGTAAAAAATCATATAAATATTTGTTTGCGCGCCCGAATTTTATAATTTTTCATCATATTTTATCCGCAGTATAGGTCTAAAAGCATGTTTATGAATGTTTTAACATAAATATCCATTTCAAGAATAGGAAAAATCTGACTTTATTTTTGTAAAAAATCATATAAATAGTTGCTTCCGCGCCCGAATTTTATGATTTTTCATCATATTTTAGCTAAAAGAAAACATTGCAACAAAAAAATTGGTATTTCAAGTGTGGTAGGTATTCTACAATCCAGCCCATGTAGCTTACAATATAAAACGTATTCATCAAAAATAGTTAAAATCTGACTTTTTTTTTGTAAAAAATCATATAAATATTTGTTTGCGCGCCCGAATTTTATAATTTTTTATCATATTTTATCCGCAGTATAGGTCCAAAAGCATGTTTATGAACGTTTTAACAAAAATATCCATATCAAAAATATGTAAAATCTAACTTTATTTTTGTAAAAAATCATATAAATATTTGCTTTCGAGCCCGAATTTTATGATTTCTCATTATATTTTAGCTAAAAGAAAACATTGCAACAAGAAAATTGCTATTTCAAGTGTGTTAGGTATTCTAGAATCCAGCCCATGTAGCTTACAATATACAACGTATTCATCAAAAATAGGTAAAATCTGACTTTTATTTTGTAAAAAATCATATAAATATTTGTTTGCGCGCCCGAATTTTATAATTTTTCATCATATTTAATCCGCAATATAGGTCCAAAAGCATGTTTATGAATGTTTTAACAAAAATATCCATTTTAAGAGTAGGAAAATCTGACTTTATTTTTGTAAAAAATCATATAAATATTTGCTTCCGCGCCCGAATTTTATGATTTTTTATCATATTTTAGCTAAAAGAAAACATTGCAACAAGAAAATTGCTATTCCAAGTGTGGTAGGTATTCTAGAATCCAGCAATGAAGCTTACAATATACAACGTATTCATCAAAAATAGGTAAAATCTGACTTTATTTTTGTAAAAAATTATATAAATATTTGTTTCCGCGCTCGAATTTTATAATTTTTCATCATATTATATCCATAGTATAGGTCAAAAATCATGTTTATGAACGTTTTAACAAAAATATCCATTTCAAAAATATGTAAAATGTGACTTTATTTTTGTAAAAAATCATATAAATATTTGCTTTCGAGCCCGAATTTTATGATTTTTCATCATATTTTAGCTAAAAGAAAACATTGCAACAAGAAAATTGCTATTTCAAGTGTGTTAGGTATTCTAGAATCCAGCCCATGTAGCTTACAATATACAACGTATTCATCAAAAATTGGTAAAATCTGACTTTTTTTTTGTAAAAAATCATATAAATATTTGTTTGCGCGCCCGAATTTTATAATTTTTCATCATATTTTATCCGTAATATAGGTCCAAAAGCATGTTTATGAATGTTTTAACAAAAATATCCATTTCAAGAATAGGAAAAATCTGACTTTATTTTTGTAAAAAATCATATAAATATTTGTTTGCGCGCCCGAATTTTATAATTTTTCATCATTTTTTATCCGCAGTGTAGGTCCAAAATCATGTTTATGAATATTTTAACAAAAAAATCCATTTCAAGAATAGGAAAATTCTGACTTTATTTTTGTAAAAAATCATATAAATATTTGCTTCCGCGCCCGAATTTTATGATTTTTCATCATAATTTACGTAAAAGAAAACATTGCAACAAAAAAATTGCTTTTTCAAGTGTGGTAGGTATTCTAGAATCCAGCCAATGAAGCTTACAATATACAACGTATTCATCAAAAATAGTTAAAATCTGACTTTTTTTTTGTAAAAAATCATATAAATATTTGTTCGCGCGCCCGAATTTTATAATTTTTCATCATATTTTATCCGCAGTATAGGTCCAAAAGCATGTTTATGAACGTTTTAACAAAATTATCCATTTCAAAAATATGTAAAATCTGACATTTTTTTTGTAAGAAATCATATAAATATATGCTTCCGAGCCCGAATTTTATGATTTTTCATCATATTTTAGCTAAAAGAAAACATTGCAACAAGAAAATTGCTATTTCAAGTGTGTTAGGTATTCTAGAATCCAGCCCATGTAGCTTACAATATACAACGTATTCATCAAAAATAGGTAAAATCTGACTTTTATTTTGTAAAAAATCATATAAATATTTGTTTGCGCCCCCGAATATTATAATTTTTCATCATATTTTATCCGCAGTATAGGTCCAAAAGCATGTTTATGAATGTTTTAACATAAATATCCATTTCAAGAATAGGAAAAATCTGACTTATTTTTTGTAAAAAATCATATAAATATTAGCTTCCGCGCCCGAATTTTATGATTTTCCATCATATTTTAGCTAAAAGAAAACATTGCAACAAAAAAATTGCTATTTCAAGTGTGGTAGGTATTCTAGAATCCAGCCCATGTAGCTTACAATATACAACGTATTCATCAAAAATAGTTAAAATCTGACTTTTTTTTTGTAAAAAATCATATAAATATTTGCTTGCGCGCCCGAATTTTATAAGTTTTCATCATATTTTATCCGCAGTATAGGTCCAAAAGCATGTATATGAACGTTTTAACAAAAATATCCATTTCAAAAATATGTAAAATCTGACTTTATTTTTGTAAAAAATCATATAAATATTTGCTTCCGAGCCCGAATTTTATGATTTTTTGTCATATTTTAGCTAAAAGAAAACATTGCAACAAGAAAATTGCTATTTCAAGTGTGTTAGGTATTCTAGAATCCAGCCAATGAAGCTTACAATATACAACGTATTCATCAAAAATAGGTAAAATCTGACTTTTTTTTTGTAAAAAATCATATAAATATTTGTTTGCGCGCCCGAATTTTATAATTTTTCATCATATTTTATCCATAGTATAGGTCCAAAAGCATGTTTATGAACGTTTTAACAAAATTATCCATTTCAAAAATATGTAAAATCTGACTTTATTTTTGTAAAAAAATCATATAAATATTAGCTTCCGCGCCCGAATTTTATGATTTTTCATCATATTTTAGCTAAAAGAAAACATTGCAACAAGAAAATTGCTATTTCAAGTGTGTTAGGTATTCTAGAAACCAGCCCATGTAGCTTACAATATACAACGTATTCATCAAAAATAGGAAAAATCTGACTTTTTTTTGTAAAAAATCATATAAATATTTGTTTGCGCGCCCGAATTTTATAATTTTTCATCTTATTTTATCCGCAGTATATGTCCAAAAGCATGTTTATGAATGTTTTAACAAAAATATCCATTTCAAGAATAGGAAAAATCTGACTTTATTTTTGTAAAAAATCATATAAATATTTGCTTCCGCGCCCGAATTTTATGATTTTTCATCATAATTTACGTAAAAGAAAACATTGCAACAAAAAAATTGCTATTTCAAGTGTGGTAGGTATTCTAGAATCCAGCCAATGAAGCTTACAACATACAACGTAATCATCAAAAATAGTTAAAATCTGACTTTTTTTTTGTAAAAAATCATATAAATATTTGTTCGCGCGCCCGAATTTTATAATTTTTTATCATATTTTATCCGCAATATAGGTCCAAAAGCATGTTTATGAATGTTTTAATAAAAATATCCATTTCAAGAGTAGGAAAAATCTGACTTTATTTTTGTAAAAAATCATATAAATATTTGCTTCCGCGCCCGAATTTTATGATTTTTCATCATATTTTAGCTAAAAGAAAACATTGCAACAAGAAAATTGCTATTTCAAGTGTGTTAGGTATTCTAGAATCCAGCCCATGTAGCTTACAATATGCAACGTATTCATCAAAAATAGGAAAAATCTGACTTTTTTTTTGTAAAAAATCATATAAATATTTGTTTGCGCGCCCGAATTTTATGATTTTTCATCATATTTTAGCTAAAAAGAAAACATTGCAACAAGAAAATTGCTATTTCAAGTGTGTTAGGTATTCTAGAATCCAGCCCATGTAGCTTACAATATACAACGTATTCATCAAAAATAGGTAAAATCTGACTTTTTTTTTGTAAAAAATCATATAAATATTTGTTTGCGCGCCCGAATTTTATAATTTTTCATCATATTTTATCCGCAATATAGGTCCAAAAGCATGTTTATAAATGTTTTAACAAAAATATCCATTTCAAGAGTAGGAAAAATCTGACTTTATTTTTGTAAAAAATCATATGAATATTTGCTTCCGCGCCCGAATTTTATGATTTTTCATCATATTTTAGCTAAAAGAAAACATTGCAACAAAAAAATTGCTATTTCAAGTGTGGTAGGTATTCTAGAATCCAGCCCATGTAGCTTACAATATACAACGTATTCATCAAAAATAGGAAAAATCTGACATTTTTTTTGTAAGAAATCATATAAATATATGCTTCCGAGCCCGAATTTTATGATTTTTTATCATATTTTAGCTAAAAGAAAACATTGCAACAAGAAAATTGCTATTTCAAGTGTGTTAGGTATTCTAGAATCCAGCCCATGTAGCTTACAATATACAACGTATTCATCAAAAAATAGGTAAAATCTGACTTTTTTTTTGTAAAAAATCATATAAATATTTGTTTGCGCCCCCGAATATTATAATTTTTCATCATATTTTATCCGCAGTATAGGTCCAAAAGCATGTTTATGAATGTTTTAACATAAATATCCATTTCAAGAATAGGAAAAATCTGACTTATTTTTTGTAAAAAATCATATAAATATTAGCTTCCGCGCCCGAATTTTATGACTTTTCATCATATTTTAGCTAAAAGAAAACATTGCAACAAAAAAATTGCTATTTCAAGTGTGGTAGGTATTCTAGAATCCAGCCCATGTAGCTTACAATATACATCGTATTCATCAAAAATAGTTAAAATCTGACTTTTTTTTGTAAAAAATCATATAAATATTTGTTTGCGCGCCCGAATTTTATAAGTTTTCATCATATTTTATCCGCAGTATAGGTCCAAATGCATGTATATGAACACTCTGAGATAGCGCGTCATTTCAAAAATATGTAAAATCTGACTTTATTTTTGTAAAAAATCATATAAATATTTGCTTCCGAGCCCGAATTTTATGATTTTTTATCATATTTTAGCTAAAAGAAAACATTGCAACAAGAAAATTGCTATTTCAAGTGTGTTAGGTATTCTAGAATCCAGCCAATGAAGCTAACAATATACAATGTATTCATCAAAAATAGGTAAAATCTGACTTTTTTTTGTAAAAAATCATATAAATATTTGTTTGCGCGCCCGAATTTTATAATTTTTCATCATATTTTATCCATAGTATAGGTCCAAAAGCATGTTTATGAACGTTTTAACAAAATTATCCATTTCAAAAATATGTAAAATCTGACTTTATTTTTGTAAAAAATCATATAAATATTAGCTTCCGCGCCCGAATTTTATGATTTTTCATCATATTTTAGCTAAAAGAAAAACATTGCAACAAGAAAATTGCTATTACAAGTGTGTTAGGTATTCTAGAAACCAGCCCATGTAGCTTACAATATACAACGTATTCATCAAAAATAGGAAAAATCTGACTTTTTTGTGTAAAAAATCATATAAATATTTGTTTGCGCGCAGAATTTTATAATTTTTTATCTTATTTTATCCGCAGTATATGTCCAAAAGCATGTTTATGAATGTTTTAACAAAAATATCCATTTCAAGAATAGGAAAAATCTGACTTTATTTTTGTAAAAAATCATATAAATATTTGCTTCCGCGCCCGAATTTTATGATTTTTCATCATAATTTACGTAAAAGAAAACATTGCAACAAAAAAATTGCTATTTCAAGTGTGGTAGGTATTCTAGAATCCAGCCAATGAAGCTTACAACATACAACGTATTCATCAAAAATAGTTAAAATATGACTTTTTTTTTGTAAAAAATCATATAAATATTTGTTCGCGCGCCCGAATTTTATAATTTTTTATCATATTTTATCCGCAATATAGGTCCAAAAGCATGTTTATGAATGTTTTAACAAAATATCCATTTCAAGAGTAGGAAAAATCTGACTTTATTTTTGTAAAAAATCATATGAATATTTGCTTCCGCGCCCGAATTTTATGATTTTTCATCATATTTTAGCTAAAAGAAAACATTGCAACAAGAAAATTGCTATTTCAAGTGTGGTAGGTATTCTAGAATCCAGCCCATGTAGCTTACAATATACAACGTATTCATCAAAAATAGGAAAAATCTGACTTTTTTTTTGTAAAAAATCATATAAATATTTGTTTGCGCGCCCGAATTTTATGATTTTTCATCATATTTTAGCTAAAAGAAAACATTGCAACAAGAAAATTGCTATTTCAAGTGTGTTAGGTATTCTAGAATCCAGCCCATGTAGCTTACAATATACAACGTATTCATCAAAAATAGGTAAAATCTGACTTTTTTTTTGTAAAAAATCATATAAATATTTGTTTGCGCCCCCGAATATTATAATTTTTTCATCATATTTTATCCGCAGTATAGGTCCAAAAGCATGTTTATGAATGTTTTAACATAAATATCCATTTCAAGAATAGGAAAAATCTGACTTATTTTTTGTAAAAAATCATATAAATATTAGCTTCCGCGCCCGAATTTTATGATTTTTCATCATATTTTAGCTAAAAGAAAACATTGCAACAAAAAAATTGCTATTTCAAGTGTGGTAGGTATTCTAGAATCCAGCCCATGTAGCTTACAATATACATCGTATTCATCAAAAATAGTTAAAATCTGACTTTTTTTTTGTAAAAAATCATATAAATATTTGTTTGCGCGCCCGAATTTTATAAGTTTTCATCATATTTTATCCGCAGTATAGGTCCAAATGCATGTATATGAACGTTTTAACAAAAATATCCATTTCAAAAATATGTAAAATCTGACTTTATTTTTGTAAAAAATCATATAAATATTTGCTTCCGAGCCCGAATTTTATGATTTTTTATCATATTTTAGCTAAAAGAAAACATTGCAACAAGAAAAATTGCTATTACAAGTGTGTTAGGTATTCTTGAAACCAGCCCATGTAGCTTACAATATACAACGTATTCATCAAAAATAGGAAAAATCTGACTTTTTTTGTGTAAAAAATCATATAAATATTTGTTTGCGCGCCCGAATTTTATAATTTTTTATCTTATTTTATCCGCAGTATATGTCCAAAAGCATGTTTATGAATGTTTTAACAAAAATATCCATTTCAAGAATAGGAAAAATCTGACTTTATTTTTGTAAAAAATCATATAAATATTTGCTTCCGCGCCCGAATTTTATGAATTTTCATCATAATTTACGTAAAAGAAAACATTGCAACAAAAAAATTGCTATTTCAAGTGTGGTAGGTATTCTAGAATCCAGCCAATGAAGCTTACAACATACAACGTATTCATCAAAAATAGTTAAAATCTGACTTTTTTTTTGTAAAAAATCATATAAATATTTGTTCGCGCGCCCGAATTTTATAATTTTTTATCATATTTTATCCGCAATATAGGTCCAAAAGCATGTTTATGAATGTTTTAACAAAAATATCCATTTCAAGAATAGGAAAAATCTGACTTTATTTTTGTAAAAAATCATATAAATATTTGCTTCCGCGCCCGAATTTTATGATTTTTCATCATATTTTAGCTAAAAGAAAACATTGCAACAAGAAAATTGCTATTTCAAGTGTGTTAGGTATTCTAGAATCCAGCCCATGTAGCTTACAATATACAACGTATTCATCAAAAATAGGAAAAATCTGACTTTTTTTTTGTAAAAAATCATATAAATATTTGTTTGCGCGCCCGAATTTTATAATTTTTCATCATATTTTATCCGCAGTATAGGTCCAAAAGCATGTTTATGAATGTTTTAACAAAAATATCCATTTCAAGAATAGGAAAAATCTGACTTTATTTTGTAAAAAATCATATAAATATTTGCTTCCGCGCCCGAATTTTATGATTTTTTATCATAATTTACGTAAAAGAAAACATTGCAACAAAAAAATTGCTATTTCAAGTGTGGTAGGTATTCTAGAAACCAGCCAATGAAGCTTACAATATACAACGTATTCATCAGAAATAGTTAAAATCTAACTTTTTTTTGTAAAAAAACATAAATATTAGCTTACGCGCCCGAATTTTATAATTTTTCATCATATTTTATCCGCAGTATAGGTCCAAAAGCATGTTTATGAACGGTTTAACAAAAATATCCATTTCAAAAATATGTAAAATCTGACTTTATTTTTGTAAAAAACATATAAATATTTGCTTCCGCGCCCGAATTTTATGATTTTTCATCATATTTTAGCTAAAAGAAAACATTGCAACAAGAAAATTGCTATTTCAAGTGTGGTAGGTATTCTAGAATCCAGCCAATGAAGCTTACAATATACAACGTATTTTAAAAATAGGTAAAATCTGACTTTATTTTTGTAAAAAATTATATAAATATTTGTTTCCGCGCTCGAATTTTATAATTTTTTATCATATTTTATCCATAGTATAGGTACAAAATCATGTTTATGAACGTTTTAACAAAAATATCCATTTCAAAAATATGTAAAATCTGACTTTTTTTTGTAAAAAATTATATAAATATATGCTTCCGAGCCCGAATTTTATGATTTTTCATCATATTTTAGCTAAATGAAAACATTGCAACAAGAAAATTGCTATTTCAAGTGTGTTAGGTATTCTAGTATCCAGCCCATGTAGCTTACAATATACAACGTATTCATCAAAAATAGGTAAAATCTGACTTTTTTTTTGTAAAAAATCATATAAATATTGTTTGCGCGCCCGAATTTTATAATTTTTCATCTTATTTTATCCGCAGTATATGTCCAAAAGCATGTTTATGAATGTTTTAACAAAAATATCCATTTCAAGAGTAGGAAAAATCTGACTTTTTTTGTAAAAAATCATATAAATATTTGCTTCCGCGCCCGAATTTTATGATTTTTCATCATAATTTACGTAAAAGAAAACATTGCAACAAAAAAAATGCTATTTCAAGTGTGGTAGGTATTCTAGAATCCAGCTAATGAAGCTTACAATATACAACGTATTCATCTAAAATAGTTAAAATCTGACTTTTTTTTTGTAAAAAAAACATAAATATTTGTTTGCGCGCCCGAATTTTATAATTTTTCATCATATTTTATCCATAGTATAGGTCCAAAATCATGTTTATGAACGTTTTAACAAAAATATCCATTTCAAAAATATGTAAAATCTGACTTTATTTTTGTAAAAAATCATATAAATATTTGCTTCCGCGCCCGAATTTTATAATTTTTCATCATATTTTAGCTAAAAGAAAACATTGCAACAAGAAAATTGCTATTTCAAGTGTGTTAGGTATTCTAGATTCCAGCCCATGTAGCTTACAATATACAACGTATTCGTCAAAAATAGGTAAATCTGACTTTTTTTTTGTAAAAAATCATATAAATATTTGTTTGCGCACCCGAGTTTTATAATTTTTCATCTTATTTTATCCGCAATATAGGTCCAAAAGCATGTTTATGAATGTTTTAACAAAAATATCCATTTCAAAATATGTAAAATCTGACTTTATTTCTGTAAAAAATCATATAAATATTTGCTTCCGCGCCCGAATTTTATGATTTTTTATCATATTTTAGCTAAAAGAAAACATTGCAACAAGAAAATTGCTATTTCAAGTGTGTTAGGTACTCTAGCATCCAGCCCATGTAGCTTACAATATACAACGTATTCATCAAAAATAGGAAAAATCTGACTTTTTTTTTGTAAAAAATCATATAAATATTTGTTTGCGCGCCCGAATTTTATAATTTTTCATCATATTTTATCCGCAGTATAGGTCCAAAAGCATGTTTATGGATGTTTTAACAAAAATATCCATTTCAAGAATAGGAAAAATCTGACTTTATTTTGTAAAAAATCATATAAATCTTTGCTTCCGCGCCCGAATTTTAAGATTTTTCATCATAATTTACGTAAAAGAAAACATTGCAACAAAAAAATTGCTATTTCAAGTGTGGTAGGTATTCTAGAAACCAGCCAATGAAGCTTACAATATACAACGTATTCATCAAAAATAGTTAAAATCTGACTTTTTTTTGTAAAAAAACATAAATATTTGTTTGCGCGCCCGAATTTTATAATTTTTCATCATATTTTATCCGCAGTATAGGTCCAAAAGCATGTTTATGAACGTTTTAAACAAAAATATCCATTTCAAAAATATGTAAAATCTGACTTTATTTTTGTAAAAAATCATATAAATATTTGCTTCCGCGCCCGAGTTTTATGATTTCTCATCATATTTTAGCTAACAGAAAACATTGCAATAAGAAAATTGCTATTTCAAGTGTGTTAGGTATTCTAGAAACCAGCTCATGTAGCTTACAATATACAACGTATTCATCAAAAATAGGTAAAATCTGACTTTTTTTTTGTAAAAAATCATATAAATATTTGTTTGCGCGCCCGAATTTTATAATTTTTCATCATATTTTATCCATAGTATAGGTCCAAAAGCATGTTTATGAACGTTTTAACAAAAATTGTTTGCGCGCCCCGAATTTTATAATTTTTCATCATATTTTATCCGCAGTATAGGTCTAAAAGCATGTTTATGAACGTTTTAACAAAAATATCCATTTCAAAAATATGTACAATCTGACTTTATTTTTGTAAAAAATCATATAAATATTTGCTTCCGAGCCCGAATTTTATGATTTTTCATCATATTTTAGCTAAAAGAAAACATTGCAACAAGAAAATTGCTATTTCAAGTGTGTTAGGTATTCTAGAATCCAGCCCATGTAGCTTACAATATACAACGTATTCATCAAAAATAGGTAAAATCTGACTTTTTTTTTGTAAAAAATCATATAAATATTTGTTTGCGCGCCCGAATTTTATAATATTTCATCATATTTTATCCGCAATATAGGTCCAAAAGCATGTTTATAAATGTTTTAACAAAAATATCCATTTCAAGAGTAGGAAAAAATCTTACTTTATTTTTGTAAAAAATCATATAAATATTAGCTTACGCGCCCGAATTTTAACTCTGAGATAGCGCGTTAGCTAAAAGAAAACATTGCAACAAGAAAATTGCTAACTCTGAGATAGCGCGT
>JAQOWZ010000673.1:0-22151 GCA_035578165.1 Stenolophus ochropezus | reverse complement strand
TAAACATTCATAAACATGCTTTTGGACCTATACTGTGGATAAAATATTATGAAAAATTATAAAATTCGGGCGCGGAAGCAAATATTTATATGATTTTTTTCAAAACAAAAGTCAGATTTTACCTATTTTTGATGAATACGTTGTTTATTGTAAGCTACATGGGCTAGATTCTAGAATACTTACCACACTTGAAATAGCAATTTTCTTGTTGCAATGTTTTCTTTTAGCTAAAATATGATGAAAATTCATAAAATTCGGGCGCGGAACAAATATTTATTTGATTTTTTACCAAAATAAAGTCAGATTTTACTTATTCTTGAAATGGCTATTTTTGTTAAAACATTCTAGAATGCGTACTACACTTGAAATAGCAATTTTCTTGTTGCAATGTTTGCTTTTACCTAAATTATGATGAAAATTCATAAAATTTGGGCGCGGAAGCAAATATTTATATGATTTTTTACAAAAATAAAGTCAGATTTTACCTATTCTTGAAATGGATATTTTTGTTAAAACATTCATAAACATGCTTTTGGACCTATACTGTGGATAAAATATTATGAAAAATTATAAAATTCGGGCGCGGAAGCAAATATTTATATGATTTTTTGCAAAAAAAGTCAGATTTTACCTATTTTTGATGAATACGTTGTATATTGTAAGCTACATGGGCTAGATTCTAGAATACCTAATACACTTGAAATAGCAATTTTCTTGTTGCAATGTTTTCTTTTACCTAAATTATGATGAAAAATCATAAAATTCGGGCGCGGAAGCAAATATTTATATGATTTTTTACAAAAATAAAGTCTGATTTTAACTATTCTTAAAATGGATACTTTTGTTAAAACATTCATAAACATGCTTTTGGACGTATACTGTTGGATAAAATATGATGAAAAGTTATAAAATTCGGGCGCGGAAGCAAATATTTATATGATTTTTTACAAAAAAAAAGTCAGATTTTACCTATTTTTGATGAATACTTTGTATATTGTAAGCTACATGGGCTAGATTCTAGAATACTTACCACACTTGAAATAGCAATTTTCTTGTTGCAATGTTTTCTTTTAGCTGAAATTTGATGAAAAATCATAAAATTCGGGCGCGGAACAAATATTTATATGATTTTTTACAAAAATAAAGTCAGATTTTACCTAATTTTGAAATGGATATTTTTGTTAAAACATTCATAAACATGCTTTCGGACCTATACTATGAATAAAATATGAAGAAAAATTATTAAATTCGGGCGCGGAAGCAAATATTTATATAATTTTTTACAAAAATAAAGTCAGATTTTACCTATTTTTGACGAATACGTTGTATATTGTAAGCTTCATTGGGTGGATTCTAGAATACCTACCACATTTGAAATAGCAATTTTCTTGTTGGAATGTTTTCTTTTACCTAAACTATGATGAAAAATCATAAAATTTGGGCGCGAAAGCAAATATTTATAATATTTTTAACAAAAATAAAGTCAGATTTTACCTATTCTTGAAATGGATATTTTTGTTAAAACATTCATAAACTTGCTTTTGGACCTATACTGTGGATAAAATATGATGAAAAATTATAAAATTCGGGCGCGGAAGCAAGTATTTATATGATTTTTTACAAAAAAAAGTCAGATTTTACCTATTTTTGATGAATAAGTTGTATATTGTAAGCTACATGGGCTGGATTCTAGAATACCTAACACACTTGAAATAGCAATATTCTTGTTGCAAATATTTTCTTTTAGCTAAAATATAATGAAAAAACATAAAATTCGGGCGCGGAAGCAAATATTTATATGATTTTTCAAAAAAATAAAGTCAGATTTATACCTATTTTTGAAACGGATATTTTTGCTAAAACATTCATAAACATGCTTTTGGACCTATACTATGAATAAATTATGGTGATAAATTATAAAATTCGGGCGCGAAAGCAAATATTTATATAATTTTTTACAAAAATAAAGTCAGATTTTACCTATTTTTGATGAAAACTTTGTATATTGTAAGCTTCATTGGCTGGATTTCAGAATACCTACCAAACTTGAAATAGCAATTTTCTTGTTGCAATGTTTTCTTTTAACTAAATTATAATAAAAAATCATAAAATTTGGGCGCGGAAGCAAATATTTATATGATTTTTTACTAAATAAAGGCAGATTTTACATATTCTTGAAATGGATATTTTTGTTAAAATATTCATAAACATGATTTTGGACCTATATTGTGGATAAAATATGATGAAAAATTATAAAATTCGGGCGCGGAAAAGTAATATTTTACCGATTTTTGAAGAATACGTTGTATATTGTAAGCTACATGGGCTAGATTCTAGAATACTTACCACACTTGAAATAGCAATTTTCTTGTTGCAATGTTTTCTTTTAGCTAAAATATGATGAAAAATCATAAAATTCGAGCGCGAAACAAATATTTATATGATTTTTTACAAAAAATAATGTCAGATTTTACCTATTTTTGAAATGAATATTTTTGTTAAAACATTCATAAACATGCTTTTGGACCTATACTATGGATAAAATATGATGATAAATTATAAAATTCGGGCGCGGAAGCAAATTTTTATATAATTTTTTACAAAACTAAAGTCAGATTTTACCTATTTTTGATGACTACTTTGTATATTGTAAGCTTCATTGGCTGGATTTTAGAATACCTACCACAATTGAAATAGCAATTTTCTTGTTGCAATGTTTTCTTTTACATAAATTATGATGAAAAATCATAAAATTCGGGCGCGGAAGCAAATATTTATATGATTTTTTACAAAAATAAAGTCTGATTTTACCTATTCTTAAAATGGATATTTTTGTTAAAACATTCATAAACATGCTTTTGGACGTATACTGTTGGATAAAATATGATGAAAAATTATAAAATTCGGGCGACGCGCTATCTCAGAGTATGATTTTTTACAAAAAAAGTCAGATTTTACCTATTTTTGATGAATACTTTGTATATTGTAAGCTACATGGGCTAGATTCTAGAATACTTACCACACTTGAAGTAGCAATTTTCTTGTTGCAATGTTTTCTTTTAGCTAAAATATGATGAAAAATCATAAAATTCGGGCGCGGAACAAATATTTATATGATTTTTTACAAAAATAAAGTCAGATTTTACCTAATTTTGAAATGGATATTTTTGTTAAAACATTCATAAACATGCTTTTGGACCTATACTATGGATAAAATATGATGAAAATTTATTAAATTCGGGCGCAGAAGCAAATATTTATATAATTTTTTACAAAAATAAAGTCAGATTTTACCTATTTTGATGAATACGTTGTATATTGTAAGCTTCATTGGGTGGATTCTAGAATACCTACCTATTTGAAATAGAAATTTTCTTGTTGCAATGTTTTCTTTTACCTAAATTATGATAAAAAATCATAAAATTTGGGCGCGAAAGCAAATATTTATAATATTTTTAACAAAAATAAAGTCAGATTTTACCTATTCTTGAAATGGATATTTTTGTTAAAACATTCATAAACATGCTTTTGGACCTAGACTGTGGATAAAATATGATGAAAAATTATAAAATTCGGGCGCGGAAGCAAGTATTTATATGATTTTTTACAAAAAAAATTCAGATTTTACCTATTTTTGATGAATAAGTTGTATATTGTAAGCTTCATTGGCTGGATTCTAGAATACCTAACACACTTGAAATAGCAATATTCTTGTTGCAATATTTTCTTTTAGCTAAAATATAATGAAAAAACATAAAATTCGGGCGCGGAAGCAAATATTTATATGATTTTTTACAAAAATAAAGTCAGATTTTACCTATTTTTGAAATGGATATTTTTGCTAAAACATTCATAAACATGCTTTTGGACCTATACTATTGATAAAATATGATGAAAAATTATAAAATTCGGGCGCGGAAGCAAATATTTATATGATTTTTTACAAAAATAAATTTAGATTTGACCTATTTTTGATGAATACGTTGTATATTGTAAGCTTCATTGGCTGGATTCTAGAATACCTACCACACTTGAAATAGCAATTTTCTTGTTGCAATGTTTTCTTTTAGCTAAATTATGATGAAAAATCAGAAAATTCGGGCGCGGAAGCTAATATTTATATGATTTTTTACATAAATAAAGTCTGATTTTACCTATTCTTGAAATGGATATTTTTGTTAAAACATTCATAAACATGCTTTTGGACCTATACTATGAATAAATTATGGTGATAAATTATAAAATTCGGGCGCGAAAGCAAATATTTATATAATTTTTTACAAAAATAAAGTCAGATTTTACCTATTTTTGATGAAAACTTTGTATATTGTAAGCTTCATTGGCTGGATTTCAGAATACCTACCAAACTTGAAATAGCAATTTTCTTGTTGCAATGTTTTCTTTTAACTAAATTATAATAAAAAATCATAAAATTTGGGCGCGGAAGCAAATATTTATATGATTTTTTACTAAATAAAGGCAGATTTTACATATTCTTGAAATGGATATTTTTGTTAAAATATTCATAAACATGATTTTGGACCTATATTGTGGATAAAATATGATGAAAAATTATAAAATTCGGGCGCGGAAAAGTAATATTTTACCGATTTTTGAAGAATACGTTGTATATTGTAAGCTACATGGGCTAGATTCTAGAATACTTACCACACTTGAAATAGCAATTTTCTTGTTGCAATGTTTTCTTTTAGCTAAAATATGATGAAAAATCATAAAATTCGAGCGCGAAACAAATATTTATATGATTTTTTACAAAAATAATGTCAGATTTTACCTATTTTTGAAATGAATATTTTTGTTAAAACATTCATAAACATGCTTTTGGACCTATACTATGGATAAAATATGATGATAAATTATAAAATTCGGGCGCGGAAGCAAATTTTTATATAATTTTTTACAAAACTAAAGTCAGATTTTACCTATTTTTGATGACTACTTTGTATATTGTAAGCTTCATTGGCTGGATTTTAGAATACCTACCACAATTGAAATAGCAATTTTCTTGTTGCAATGTTTTCTTTTACATAAATTATGATGAAAAATCATAAAATTCGGGCGCGGAAGCAAATATTTATATGATTTTTTACAAAAATAAAGTCTGATTTTACCTATTCTTAAAATGGATATTTTTGTTAAAACATTCATAAACATGCTTTTGGACGTATACTGTTGGATAAAATATGATGAAAAATTATAAAATTCGGGCGCGGAAGCAAATATTTATATGATTTTTTACAAAAAAAGTCAGATTTTACCTATTTTTGATGAATACTTTGTATATTGTAAGCTACATGGGCTAGATTCTAGAATACTTACCACACTTGAAATAGCAATTTTCTTGTTGCAATGTTTTCTTTTAGCTAAAATATGATGAAAAATCATAAAATTCGGGCGCGGAACAAATATTTATATGATTTTTTACAAAAATAAAGTCAGATTTTACCTAATTTTGAAATGGATATTTTTGTTAAAACATTCATAAACATGCTTTTGGACCTATACTATGGATAAAATATGATGAAAATTTATTAAATTCGGGCGCAGAAGCAAATATTTATATAATTTTTTACAAAAATAAAGTCAGATTTTACCTATTTTTGATGAATACGTTGTATATTGTAAGCTTCATTGGGTGGATTCTAGAATACCTACCTATTTGAAATAGAAATTTTCTTGTTGCAATGTTTTCTTTTACCTAAATTATGATAAAAAATCATAAAATTTGGGCGCGAAAGCAAATATTTATAATATTTTTAACAAAAATAAAGTCAGATTTTACCTATTCTTGAAATGGATATTTTTGTTAAAACATTCATAAACATGCTTTTGGACCTAGACTGTGGATAAAATATGATGAAAAATTATAAAATTCGGGCGCGGAAGCAAGTATTTATATGATTTTTTACAAAAAAAATTCAGATTTTACCTATTTTTGATGAATAAGTTGTATATTGTAAGCTTCATTGGCTGGATTCTAGAATACCTAACACACTTGAAATAGCAATATTCTTGTTGCAATATTTTCTTTTAGCTAAAATATAATGAAAAAACATAAAATTCGGGCGCGGAAGCAAATATTTATATGATTTTTTACAAAAATAAAGTCAGATTTTACCTATTTTTGAAATGGATATTTTTGCTAAAACATTCATAAACATGCTTTTGGACCTATACTATTGATAAAATATGATGAAAAATTATAAAATTCGGGCGCGGAAGCAAATATTTATATGATTTTTTACAAAAATAAATTTAGATTTGACCTATTTTTGATGAATACGTTGTATATTGTAAGCTTCATTGGCTGGATTCTAGAATACCTACCACACTTGAAATAGCAATTTTCTTGTTGCAATGTTTTCTTTTAGCTAAATTATGATGAAAAATCAGAAAATTCGGGCGCGGAAGCTAATATTTATATGATTTTTTACATAAATAAAGTCTGATTTTACCTATTCTTGAAATGGATATTTTTGTTAAAACATTCATAAACATGCTTTTGGACCTATACTGTGGATAAAATATAATGAAAAATTATGAAATTCGGGCGCGGAAGCAAATATTTATATGATTTTTTTCAAAACAAAAGTCAGATTTTACCTATTTTTGATGAATACGTTGTTTATTGTAAGCTACATGGGCTGGATTCTAGTATACCTAACACACATGAAATAGCAATTTTCTTGTTGCAATGTTTTCTTTTAGCTAAAATATCATGAAAAATTAAAAAATTCGGGCGCGGAAGCAAATATTTATATGATTTTTTACAAAAATAAAGTCAGATTTTACCAATTTTTTAAATGGATATTTTTGTTAAAACATTCATAAACATGCTTTTGGACCTATACTATGGATAAAATATGATGAAAAATTATAAAATTCGGGAGCGGAAGCATATATTTATATAATTTTTTACAAAAATAAAGTCAGATTTTACTTATTTTTGATGAATACGTTGTATATTGTAAGCTTCATTGGCTGGATTCTTGAATACGTACCACACTTTAAATAGCAATTTTCTTGTTGAATTGTTTTTTTTTTACCTAAATTATGATGAAAATTCATAAAATTCGGGCGCGGAAGCAAATATTTATATGATTTTTTACAAAAATAAAGTCAGATTTTACCTATTCTTGAAATGGATATTTTTGTTAAAATATTCATAAACATGCTTTTGGACCTATATTGTGGATAAAATATGATGAAAAATTATAAAATTCGGGCGCGGAAGCAAGTATTTATATGATTTTTTTACAAAAAAAAGTCAGATTTTACCTATTTTTCATGATTACGTTGTATATAGTAAGGTACATGGGCTGGATTCTAGAATAACTACCACACTTGAAATAGCAATTTTCTTCTTGCAATGTTTTCTTTTAGCTAAAATATGATGAAAAATTATAAAATTTGGGCGCGGAAGCATATATTTATATGATTTTTTACAAAAATAAAGTCAGATTTTACTTATTTTTGATGAATACGTTGTATATTGTAAGCTTCATTGGCTGGATTCTTGAATACGTACCACACTTTAAATAGCAATTTTCTTGTTGAATTGTTTTTTTTTTACCTAAATTATGATGAAAAATCATAAAATTCGGGCGCGGAAGCAAATATTTATATGATTTTTTACAAAAATAAAATCAGATTTTACCTATTCTTGAAATGGATATTTTTGTTAAAATATTCATAAACATGCTTTTGGACCTATATTGTGGATAAAATATGATGAAAAATTATAAAATTCGGGCGCGGAAGCAAGTATTTATATGATTTTTTTACAAAAAAAAGTCAGATTTTACCTATTTTTCATGATTACGTTGTATATTGTAAGCTACATGGGCTGGATTCTAGAATAACTACCACACTTGAAATAGCAATTTTCTTCTTGCAATGTTTTCTTTTAGCTAAAATATGATGAAAAATTATAAAATTTGGGCGCGGAAGCATATATTTATATGATTTTTTACAAAAAAAAGTCAGATTTTACCTATTTTTGATGAATTCGTTTATATTGTAAGCTACATTGTAACAGTACGTACCCACCTCCTCCGTACATACAATTATACTTTAGCCAAAGATCGTCTAGTGGAAGGTTTAACTTACCCTACGTTGTGTTTATTTAAATAAGTAACCCTTCATCGTCGTAATACAGAGTAGCTGTTAAGAGTGGAGGAATCGGGACAGGTATTTGATAAAATAAAAGAATGATATTCACTCCAAAAGACAGACAAAATACCTATCTTGTGCATTTATTTATAATTAAGAATTTCGTAGAGTGCTGTGGAGGATTACGCTCTCTGGTATTCACCTTATGAACCTGGGGGAAACCACAGCCAAAACCCCAGGTAGAGAGACAATTTGCCAATATAACAATTACATAAAAGATTGCATTCAATTCAGAAATAGTTGTCCCAATAATTTATTATATTCATGTATGTTAAAATTGAGTACTGAGATCCAGACTGATATTGTTGCTCACAACTGCAATTGTGTGTGTACTGGTTGGTATAAATTATATTTGTATGGTCTGAATCGCAATGTCCGGTCCTTGAGCTCACAGTTCTCCCGGCCACAATAGCTCTCGGTCAAACGAACCGGCCACGGCGGACTCACAGTCAAAGCGATCAGAATTGTGTGTGTTGTAATTTGTTTGAGTTTATTTCAGAGTCGGCATGCCGTTGCTCTGAGTTCTTTTGTTTATAGGGCGCTCTATTTTGTCAGAGGGCCATTGTTTATATTTTATATGGTCTGAATCACAATGTCCGGCCCTTGAGCTCACGGTTCTCCCGGCCACAATAGCTCTCGGTCAAACGAACCGGCCACGGCGGGCGCACAGCCAAAGCGATCAGAATTAATTATTGATGGTTTTGATTTAGGACAATCACACAAATTTACAATTGTTAGTCACTCAATATCAGATGGATGCTATTTAATTGAGACATGAGTTTATTGTGACCACCATATCTGAATAAGGATTCTACCTTAGGCTATCTAATTCGCAGTTCACCGTCGTGCTCCACTCGTCAACGTCTCAGGGTTACGACTCGTGATCCTGTACAGAAGATTTTCAGTGATTATATTATTGAGATGGATAGTATAAGACCGGACAAAGGTGTAACAGGATTGCAAAACGATATGTCAACATGAATTATTAGGATTATTATGGATCGAAGCATGACTAGGAAACGATAGTACTTTCAGATAGGGGCTAGGGACACACGACAACGGGTTCAGAGGTTCACTAGGTGGTCTTGGTGCCAGACAGTGCCAGTAAGCTACACATAGACGTTCCAGTGTGGAGGAAAACTATCGTGGTGCCAGACAGTGCCAGTAAGCTACACACGACAGCGGTTTCATAGGATCACTAGGTGGTCTTGGTGCCAGACAGAGCCAGTAAGCTACACATAGACTTTCCAGTGTGGAGGATTACTATCGTGGTGCCAGACAGTGCCAGTAAGCTACACACGACAGCGGTTTCATAGGTTCACTAGGTGGTCTTGGTGCCAGACAGGGCCAGTAAGCTACACATAGACTTTCCAGTGTGGAGGATTACTATCGTGGTGCCAGACAGTGCCAGTAAGCTACACACGACAGCGGTTTCATAGGTTCACTAGGTGGTCTTGGTGCCAGACAGAGCCAGTAAGCTACACATAGACTTTCCAGTGTGGAGGATTACTATCGTGGTGCCAGACAGTGCCAGTAAGCTACACACGACAGCGGTTTCATAGGTTCACTAGGTGGTCTTGGTGCCAGACAGAGCCAGTACGCTACACATAGACTTTCCAGTGTGGAGGATTACTATCGTGGTGCCAGACAGTGCCAGTAAGCTACATACGACAGCGGTTTCATAGGATCACTAGGTGGTCTTGGTGCCAGACAGTGCCAGTAAGCTACACATAGACTTTCCAGTGTGGAGGATTACTATCGTGGTGCCAGACAGTGCCAGTAAGCTACACACGACAGCGGTTTCATAGGATCACTAGGTGGTCTTGGTGCCAGACAGTGCCAGTAAGCTACACATAGACTTTCCAGTGTGGAGGATTAGGGATGTGGAGGCGTGGAGTCAAGGCAACCAGGAAAACATACCTCGGACAAGCCAAGCATACGTGGAGTCCTGGATCTGACTCCCCGAGTACAGATTCGGACTCGCGTTATATACAAAAATAACCCTCTTCTCTCCTTCAGCATGAGGGCGTTTCGGGGGTAGCATCTTCCCTCACCACCACGATCCAAACGCGTGATCGCGGAATCTTCTAAAATCTGCATATCACACATACAGGGACAGGCTCAGCGTCTCGCAGTCTATCCCTTTCAAGTGGTTGGGCCATCTGGCTTTAGCGCCAGGACGTGGAGTCCATAGGCGTGCGGATAATCCCTTTAGTACTTTGGTACATTGCAAAATATAAACCAAACATCATATTCTCTGTTATGCTACATATTTATTTAACTTAACAGTCCCATCTGTAAATATTACATTATGTCACCTGTACTAGCGTGACCTAGGTAAATTTAAATTAGTTAAAATCTAATATCCTATTTATTTGGGACGTATTTTATTAAGGAATATTTGAACTGATGTGTTGTAATAGCACATCATTTTAGAGAGTTTAAGAATGATTCAATTACATAATAATTTATCAATTATATGTTGTTAGGGTTATTTATAATTAAACTAAAAGGACATGGTTTTTACCGATGTGATATTGAAATACATATTTCTGTTATTTAAAATACTTGATTAACACATCCGAACATATTTGTCCAACGACATAAAGTAATAATAATATAAGTAATAATCATCTCCGAACGTGTGAATATCGTTCCGAAATTTGTGAAATCTACGCCTATGCTCCAAACACCAACAGTGTAGTGACAAGTGTTTTATGACCTGGCCTGCATTCTAGTACCTGCTAAACGTAAACAAATACAACCCTCGACTAGTTTAAAAATGAAAACAGATGTTCGTAAAATAATTATTCACAGAAATATTTCATCGTATTAAAGATTATTCCTAATATTATTAATAACAAAATTATACATGCTGGCAGTACTGCTTCAAACTCCCCCAGATATTTAATTGTATTAGCCAACGATCAGGTGAGCGCATGCATTAAATATCTCATGCATTATTGTTTTGTTAGTTAGCTACCGTGCACAACCGTAAAAAGCGCTAAAGAAATAAAGATTTGGTGTTTTTTTTTTTCCATACTGAAACCCGGGTGAGATTAGACAAAAACCCTTTTTTTTATATTTTATTTATAACTTTCGGGTTGAACATGACAATCCCAATCACATAATTTTCAATGTAATACCTATATCCCTACATACCTCCACACACTTACAATTCCACCCACACCTATATGCACATAATTATACGAATTGAATCTTACCTTCTCCGGTTTGTCTTTCCTCTGGTAGTTTGTTATTCTGTGTAGGAGGTTTGGTTTCAATTAATTCAAAAAGCTGTATGTACTCGTATATGCAGGTACATATCTAAATAAGTTTTTATTTGTTTTTAAGTTACAAAGTAAATGTAATAAAACATGAGTACTATGAGGTTTACTTGCTACTTACTAACTACTAAAGATAACAGAACTACATACATGATAATACATCCTATTATTATTGGGTATACCTATACCCTTTTTTTTTCACTGTTTAAAAGAGATCCAGGTATTTTTTCTTCTGGCGTCCCAGACCACGTTTTTGCACATATTTAGACCGAGTGTGTAAGCCGCGCCGAGTTTTCTTCTTCCGTGACGTCGTCGTGGGTTTTGGTGGTGGAGGTATGGTGGCTGATGTTGTCTCGACGATGGGCGTTGGGGCAGGCGGTGGCGATGGTAATTCGGGTGGCGGTGGTAAGGCAGGTGGTGTGGAAGATTCTGACGGACGGTTCTTCAGTTTCTGGAGAATAAAGTTGACAGGTTTTATGACCGGTCCCTTCTTCTTGTGGCTGAGCTTTTCTGGCCTGTTCGCGTGCCTAACAATGACGTTAGCCAGCACCTTAATCCTTTCTTGTTGGATTGCTTCCCAATCAATGGAACACCCGGGGGTCGGAGGTCTTGTGTTCATTTTGTTCGTTTTTAACAAACTAAACTATTTGGCACAAGTGACCCACTTTTTATCAGTATTTTAAGTGTCCCCACCCCCAGTCACTAAACGGCTCTGCGGTTTCCGCATCAGTGGTGCTCAACCAATGGTTTTAAGTTTGCTGTGTTAAAAATACCCCGTAGTTTGTCTGAATTTTTATATACTAATTTATAAGCATTTGGATAAACAATCTCACTAATAATATATGGGCCTTCGTAGAGTAATTCAAATTTCGAAAATTTTTTCTCTAATAGATTGGAAATGGGGTTGGTTTTTAACAATACTAAATCACCTACTTTATACTTAATCGTGAATTTAGAATTTTGATTGGTCTTTCTTCTCTTTCCAGACTCATATAAATTTTTACTAATATCCTTTGGTGAACTGACAGTTTTTACGGTAGTTGGGAGGAACTTCTGTATTATCGGGTCCAGTACCCTCGGTGGTACTTTTTTATAAATAATTTCATAAGGAGTGCACCCCGTACTTGCATGAGGCAAGGAGTTGAAACAATCTTCAATATCTTGCACCGTATAAGCCCATTTTGTGTGCTGCTGATAACAATATGTCCGAAACATTCTTCCCAACTCACGCATAACTCTTTCCGACGGGTTTGAGGCTGGATGACGGATAGATGAATGAATGTATTTGATATTTTTCTGTTTTAAATATTTACGCCACACTGATGCGGTGAACTGAGTACCGTGGTCACTCAAAATATTTTTAGGCGTAATTATTTTACAAAACTCTTCCGTAACTCTACGTGCACAGGCCAACGCCGTAGCTTTTTATAACGGATATAACTTGGTAAATTTGGAAAATACATCTAATACCACCAATAAATACATTACACCACCCCGACTGACTGGGAGTGGGCCAAATAAATCAACTGCTACTAAATCACCAACGTTTTTTGCGATGACTGGTTGCATTGGTCCTTCATAGTGTCTATTAGGCCACTTTGATTTCTGACATAGTTCGCATTGACCCACTATTCGCCGTATCTGGCGGTCCATATTAAAGAAATAAAAATAGTTTTTTATCACCTCATATACTTTACCCGCCCCGAAGTGGCCTAATTCCTGATGATAGTGTAATACTAACTGTTTGACCAGCGCTGACGGTACTGCAAGGGTGGTCCGGTCCTTGAAGTGATTTATGTGTAGGAGTGTACCCTGATGCAGTCGGAAATTTCCCAATATACGTCTAATATTTTTTTCCAGTGCTGCGAAATTTTGTGCATTATTTAAATGTTGTTTTAGTTGTCCGAGGATAGGATCCTCATCTTGATACTTCTGAATATCATTTAAATTACATTTTATCTCCTTCAACCCTTCAATTTTAAAATGAGCTATAATCGGCTCGTGTGAAATTTTCTCAATGATTATCTGCCGATCCGATGGAAATCGAGATAATACATCCGCCACAATATTGTCACGACCCGGAATGTGTTCAATTTGATAATCAAACTGTTGTAAAAATAAAACCCATCGAGTAAGACGCTCATTAAGAAGTCGACATTGCTTAAGAAATTTCAGAGCCTGGTGATCTGTACGAATAATCAGCCGGACTCCTTGTACATGAGATCTAAACTTTTGTAAGCAATAAATAATCGCGAGCAATTCTTTTTCCGTGGTTGTGTAATTGAGTTCGGCATGATTTAATGATCGACTCGCGAAACAAATGACTTTTTGTCCGTTATCATCATATTCCTGTGCCAATACCCCGCCAATTCCGTATCCTGAACTGTCTGTTTGTAATACAAACGGTTGGTCATACCTAGGATGTACCAAGAGTACCTCATCCAGGAATAATTGCTTGATTCGGTTAAACGCCGCTTCCTCCCCCGCTCCCCACTGCCATTTGACGCCCTTGTGCAACAGATGTAGCAATGGGCGTGTGCACTCGCTATAGCGCTGGTGAAAGCGACGGTAAAAATTGCACAATCCAAGGAATGCCCGTAAATGTTTTGTTTTTATCGGTGTCGGAAATTTTTGAATGGCTTCTATTTTTTCAGGTTCAGGACGAATACCCTCCGACGACAGGACATGGCCAAGAAACCGTACCTCTTTTTGTAAAAAATTTGTTTTTTCCAGGTTTATTGTTAATTTTGCCTGTTGTAATTTTTCCAAAACTAGAGTTAAATGTTTTATATGTGTTGCAAAATCTATAGAAGCAATTAATAAATCGTCCACATAATTAGTGGCAAATTCTCTTACTTCTGGACCTAATATGATGTCCATAGCTCGAGAGAAACTGGCAACGGCGGTCTTTAATCCAAATGGCAATACCTGATACGTATAGCTTCGTCCGTTATAAAGAAACGCGGTGTATTTTTTACTACCTTCATGCAGCGGAATTTGCCAATATGATGCGGTCAAATCTATGGAAGTTAAATATTTAACGTTGTTAAACTGTTGTAACAATTCCTCGGCACTAGGTGGTGACTCGCAGTCAGCAATCATTTTTTCATTTAATGCCCGTGCGTCCAAACATATTCGTACTGAACCATCTTTTTTCCGAACAACCGTCATGGGGCTCGAATACGGCGACGCTTCTCTCTTAATTACCCCCATATCCAGCATTTCTTGTAATTTGTTTTCCACGGCTTCACGTAGCGCAAATGGCACAGGATATGATTTTTTAACGAACGGAAGTTCATCTTTGAGCAAAATTTTATGCGTGTATTTATCGGTTAATCCAGGTTGGTCTGAAAATAGATTTTTAAATTGAATTAACTTTTTAAACAATATTTCTTTTTCCACCTGTGACAGGTTCGAGGGTTGTACCTTTTGCTGCAACCTCTTAAACAACGTCGACCCTTGTCCCGACCCCTGTGGTTCGCGAGTAATCTCCGATACATCAGGACACGCCGTAGTTTTTAAATGGCATGAGTTAATTTCTTGGTTTTGAAAAGGGATATTAAAAGTACCGTATTCATCCTTGCAGTACAGAAGTCGTTTTTCAAAATCAATTTGCACTTTATGATCTTGCAACCAATCAGCTCCAATTATAATTGATCGGATAAGGTTCTTGACAACCAAACAGTTAAATTTTAGATTTTTTTCGTTTACCTGTACTGTAAGTAAAACTTGACGTGTGATTTTCTGACTACGCTGACCCATTGCGCCTTTTAATTGTATAGAAGTTACGGGTAACGTTGGCAGTTCGGAACCCTTCGCTTTTAAATTACTCCAGAGCTCCTCTGCAATGCAAGTTACTTCACTTCCAGTATCCACCAGGGCTGCTACTGCTCCAACATCGGTAATTATTACAATTTCGGGTGTACAGGTATGAATTGATTCTTTAAGTGTTTCTGGTTCTAAAAAGTCGGAATACATGGAGCTAATATCCCGGTTTATACGGCGAGCAGTGGTATCATTATTAAAATAAGTTTTTGCCTTTATCTTTATTGGTTCGGTAATTCCCTGTAATATTTTGCCTAACCCCTTGCCTGTTCTCCATCCCATACGATACATCATCCGGAAACTGTTGTAAGAAATCTGGGCGCCCGATTTTAAATATGTGAGGAATTCGCGGGCGTTTATTTCCTCACACTCCCGTTTTCCGGCAACTGTCGGTTTTCCTGACTCTTAGAAGTGGTGTCTACTTCCGATCTGCGTTCGGGTGGTGGGACTGCCTTATATACACATGATACTGGTGGTGGAGTCTGGTTCTGGTATGGTTGAAATCGATTTGGTGGTGTGTGTCTCCGGGACGGTCCAGAAGTGGGCTGCTGTGTCGTTACAACAGCGGCCTGCCGTATCTGTGTACGACGTTCTTGCAGGATCCGTGTGGTGCCTTCCTGACGCCGTAGGAATTCAGCCAATTCCCTTATCGTGATTTTTTCGGTAGTATTCCACAACGATTGTAAGGGGAGTGGGAAGTGCCGTATCATGTCCGACACGAATATTTTTTCCGGGATAACATTATCTAGCGTACGGTATAGTCCCACATAGTGTGCTAAATGTGTCACCATGCTGGACTTTCGGGAATCCCATTTATCTGTACTGATCTGATATCGTACCTTGTTCTGTGCAACTTCTGACCAGTAATTGTGCAAGAAGTCTACTCGGAAATCCGTATAATTGCTCCAAGATCCATAAAATACTTCGGCCCATGCAACGGCGTCCCCCTTTAGGCAAGCTCGGGCCACGTCCAGCTTCAATTCCTCGGTGACGTGGAACCGGAGGTAGTATTGTTCCAATTTTTCGAGAAAACGTACAGCATTCTCTCGTCCCGAAAAAGTTGGCTTTTCTGGAAGGGTGGGGAATAAATCCACACTATTATTTACCACCCAAGGTAGTGCACATCTGGTAGGTGCACTCTGTGATCCCGTAGAGTGTTCTATTTCAGGAATCGAACAGCCACTATTAGTAGTTTCTCTTCTTTCGGGCAGCGGTTGTTCCTCGGTAGGCTCGGGTCCTCTTTCTGGTGTCCTGATTGTTTGATCCATGGCAGTTTGTACGTTATTCCGCAGGTGAGTCATGGATTCCTGCATTTCCGAAAAGATACGTTGCATGGCAGCCTGGTGTTCCTGCTGATGTGCTTGCTGTTCCTCCTTCCATTCCCGCAACAGATCCGCGAACATTGACACTTGTGATTGTCTTGGCATCTTTATCTTCCAGCTTAGGCTATCCACTTGAATTCCAACTCCAACTATAAACATTCCCGTTCTTATTAAAATTTATATTAATAAATGATCTGTTCTATCCCCCCATTTAACAGTTTTTTTTTTTCCAACACTTGATAATTATTATTAAATTCTTAAGATCACTCGATCTTTTTTTTTTTCCTATTATTACTTAATTAATTCGACTTATTTCATTATTTACAATTTTACTTTTAAACATTTATTTAATATATTCTAATTCGGAGATAGATGTCTCGGTCAATCCCTTATATCGTTCAACACACAATCCGACGCGCCGAACCTCTGTCAATCCCTGATATTACAAAGCATACCATCGGGCGCGCTGAACCGATTCCGACACTGCAGATCTCACATCACGCGCTCAATATACTAATTGATAAATATCACTCTATTATCAAATATTGTCCTCTCCCCCAATTAACAGCTTTTAAGACTCTGTATCCTGGTCACGGCACCATTTTTTGTAACAGTACGTACCCACCTCCTCCGTACATACAATTATACTTTAGCCAAAGATCGTCTAGTGGAAGGTTTAACTTACCCTACGTTGTGTTTATTTAAATAAGTAACCCTTCATCGTCGTAATACAGAGTAGCTGTTAAGAGTGGAGGAATCGGGACAGGTATTTGATAAAATAAAAGAATGATATTCACTCCAAAAGACAGACAAAATACCTATCTTGTGCATTTATTTATAATTAAGAATTTCGTAGAGTGCTGTGGAGGATTACGCTCTCTGGTATTCACCTTATGAACCTGGGGGAAACCACAGCCAAAACCCCAGGTAGAGAGACAATTTGCCAATATAACAATTACATAAAAGATTGCATTCAATTCAGAAATAGTTGTCCCAATAATTTATTATATTCATGTATGTTAAAATTGAGTACTGAGATCCAGACTGATATTGTTGCTCACAACTGCAATTGTGTGTGTACTGGTTGGTATAAATTATATTTGTATGGTCTGAATCGCAATGTCCGGTCCTTGAGCTCACAGTTCTCCCGGCCACAATAGCTCTCGGTCAAACGAACCGGCCACGGCGGACTCACAGTCAAAGCGATCAGAATTGTGTGTGTTGTAATTTGTTTGAGTTTATTTCAGAGTCGGCATGCCGTTGCTCTGAGTTCTTTTGTTTATAGGGCGCTCTATTTTGTCAGAGGGCCATTGTTTATATTTTATATGGTCTGAATCACAATGTCCGGCCCTTGAGCTCACGGTTCTCCCGGCCACAATAGCTCTCGGTCAAACGAACCGGCCACGGCGGGCGCACAGCCAAAGCGATCAGAATTAATTATTGATGGTTTTGATTTAGGACAATCACACAAATTTACAATTGTTAGTCACTCAATATCAGATGGATGCTATTTAATTGAGACATGAGTTTATTGTGACCACCATATCTGAATAAGGATTCTACCTTAGGCTATCTAATTCGCAGTTCACCGTCGTGCTCCACTCGTCAACGTCTCAGGGTTACGACTCGTGATCCTGTACAGAAGATTTTCAGTGATTATATTATTGAGATGGATAGTATAAGACCGGACAAAGGTGTAACAGGATTGCAAAACGATATGTCAACATGAATTATTAGGATTATTATGGATCGAAGCATGACTAGGAAACGATAGTACTTTCAGATAGGGGCTAGGGACACACGACAACGGGTTCAGAGGTTCACTAGGTGGTCTTGGTGCCAGACAGTGCCAGTAAGCTACACATAGACGTTCCAGTGTGGAGGAAAACTATCGTGGTGCCAGACAGTGCCAGTAAGCTACACACGACAGCGGTTTCATAGGATCACTAGGTGGTCTTGGTGCCAGACAGAGCCAGTAAGCTACACATAGACTTTCCAGTGTGGAGGATTACTATCGTGGTGCCAGACAGTGCCAGTAGGCTACACACGACAGCGGTTTCATAGGTTCACTAGGTGGTCTTGGTGCCAGACAGGGCCAGTAAGCTACACATAGACTTTCCAGTGTGGAGGATTACTATCGTGGTGCCAGACAGTGCCAGTAAGCTACACACGACAGCGGTTTCATAGGTTCACTAGGTGGTCTTGGTGCCAGACAGAGCCAGTAAGCTACACATAGACTTTCCAGTGTGGAGGATTACTATCGTGGTGCCAGACAGTGCCAGTAAGCTACACACGACAGCGGTTTCATAGGTTCACTAGGTGGTCTTGGTGCCAGACAGAGCCAGTAAGCTACACATAGACTTTCCAGTGTGGAGGATTACTATCGTGGTGCCAGACAGTGCCAGTAAGCTACACACGACAGCGGTTTCATAGGATCACTAGGTGGTCTTGGTGCCAGACAGTGCCAGTAAGCTACACATAGACTTTCCAGTGTGGAGGATTACTATCGTGGTGCCAGACAGTGCCAGTAAGCTACACACGACAGCGGTTTCATAGGATCACTAGGTGGTCTTGGTGCCAGACAGTGCCAGTAAGCTACACATAGACTTTCCAGTGTGGAGGATTAGGGATGTGGAGGCGTGGAGTCAAGGCAACCAGGAAAACATACCTCGGACAAGCCAAGCATACGTGGAGTCCTGGATCTGACTCCCCGAGTACAGATTCGGACTCGCGTTATATACAAAAATAACCCTCTTCTCTCCTTCAGCATGAGGGCGTTTCGGGGGTAGCATCTTCCCTCACCACCACGATCCAAACGCGTGATCGCGGAATCTTCTAAAATCTGCATATCACACATACAGGGACAGGCTCAGCGTCTCGCAGTCTATCCCTTTCAAGTGGTTGGGCCATCTGGCTTTAGCGCCAGGACGTGGAGTCCATAGGCGTGCGGATAATCCCTTTAGTACTTTGGTACATTGCAAAATATAAACCAAACATCATATTCTCTGTTATGCTACATATTTATTTAACTTAACAGTCCCATCTGTAAATATTACATTATGTCACCTGTACTAGCGTGACCTAGGTAAATTTAAATTAGTTAAAATCTAATATCCTATTTATTTGGGACGTATTTTATTAAGGAATATTTGAACTGATGTGTTGTAATAGCACATCATTTTAGAGAGTTTAAGAATGATTCAATTACATAATAATTTATCAATTATATGTTGTTAGGGTTATTTATAATTAAACTAAAAGGACATGGTTTTTACCGATGTGATATTGAAATACATATTTCTGTTATTTAAAATACTTGATTAACACATCCGAACATATTTGTCCAACGACATAAAGTAATAATAATATAAGTAATAATCATCTCCGAACGTGTGAATATCGTTCCGAAATTTGTGAAATCTACGCCTATGCTCCAAACACCAACAGTGTAGTGACAAGTGTTTTATGACCTGGCCTGCATTCTAGTACCTGCTAAACGTAAACAAATACAACCCTCGACTAGTTTAAAAATGAAAACAGATGTTCGTAAAATAATTATTCACAGAAATATTTCATCGTATTAAAGATTATTCCTAATATTATTAATAACAAAATTATACATGCTGGCAGTACTGCTTCAACATGGGCTGGATTCTAGAATACCTAACACACTTGAAATAGCAATTTTCTTGTTGCAATGTTTTTTTTTAGCTAAAATATGATGAAATATCATAAAATACGGGCGCGGAAGCAAATATTTATATGATTTTTTACAAAAATAAAGTCAGATTTGACCTATTTTTGAAATGGATATTTTTGTTAAAACATTCATAAACATGCTTTTGGACCTATACTATGGATAAAATATGATGAAAAATTATAAAATTCAGGCGCGGAAGCAAATACTTATATAATTTTTTACAAAAATAAAGTCAGATTTTACCTATTTTTGATGAATACGTTGTATATTGTAAGCTTCATTGGCTGGATTCTAGAATACCTACCACACTTGAAATAGCAATTTTCTTGTTGCTATGTTTTCTTTTAGCTAAATTATGATGAAAAATCGGAAAAATCGGGCGCGGAAGCTAATATTTATATGATTTTTTACATAAATAAAGTCTGATTTTACCTATTCTTGAAATGGATATTTTTGTTAAAACATTCATAAACATGCTTTTGGACCTATACTGTGGATAAAATATGATGAAAAATTATAAAATTCGGGCGCGGAAGCAAATATTTATATGATTTTTTACAAAAAAAGTCTGATTTTACCTATTTTTGATGAATAGTTTGTATATTGTAAGCTACATGGGCTAGATTCTAGAATACTTACCACACTTGAAATAGCAATTTTCTTGTTGCAGTGTTTTCTTTTAGCTAAATTATGATGAAAAATCATAAAATTTGGACGCGAAAGCAAATATTTATATTATTTTTAACAAAAATAAAGTCAGATTTTACCTATTCTTGAAATGGATATTTTTGTTAAAATATTCATAAACATGCTTTTGGACCTATACTGTGGATAAAATATGATGAAAAATTATAAAACTCGGGCGCGGTAGCAAATATTTATATAATTTTTTACAAAAAAAAGTCAGATTTTACCTATTGTTCATGAATACGTTGTATATTGTAAGCTACATGGGCTGGATTCTAGAATACCTAACACACTTGAAATAGCAATTTTCTTGTTGCAATGTTTTTTTTAGCTAAAATATGATGAAAAATTTAAAATTCGGGCGCTGAAGCAAATATTTATATGATTTGTTTACAAAAGTAAAGTCAGATTTTACCTATTTTTGAAATGGATTTTTTTGTTAAAACATTCAAAAACATGCTTTTGGACCTATACTATGGATAAAATATGATGAAAAATTATAAAATTCGGGAGCGGAAGCAAATATTTATATAATTTTTTTGAAACATAAAGTCAGATTTTACCTATTTTTGATGATTACGTTGTATATTGTAAGCTACATGGGCTGGATTCTAGAATACCTACCACACTTGAAATAGCAATTTTCTCTTGCAATGTATTCTTTTAGCTAAAATATGATGAAAAATTATAAAATTCGGGCGCGGAAGCAAATATTTATATGATTTTTTACAAAAAAAGTCAGATTTTACCTATTTTTGATGAATTCGTGTGTATATTGAGAGCTACATGGGCTGGATTCTAGAATACCTAACACACTTGAAATAGCAATTTTCTTGTTGCAATATTTTCTTTTAATTAAAATATGATAAAAAATCATAAAATTCGGGAGCGGAAGCAAATATTTATATAATTTTTTACAAAAATAAAGTCAAATTTTACTTATTTTTGATGAATACGTTGCATATTGTAAGCTTCATTGGCTGGATTCTTGAATACGTACCACACTTTAAATAGCAATTTTCTTGTTGAATTGTTTCTTTTTACCTAAATTATGATGAAAAATTATAAAATTCGGGCGCGGAAGCAAATATTTATATGATTTTTTTTTTTCAAAAAAAAGACTCTGAGATAGCGCGT
>JAQOWZ010000672.1:0-22243 GCA_035578165.1 Stenolophus ochropezus | reverse complement strand
TGAAGCAAATATTTATATGATTTTTTACAAAAATAAAGACAGATTTTTCCTGTTCTTGAAATGGATATTTTTGTTAAAACAATCATAAACATGCTTTTGGGTCTATACTGCGACTAAAATAAGATGAAAAATTAAAAAATTCGGGCGCGCAAACAAATATTTATATGATTTTTTACAAAAAAAAAGTCAGATTTTACCTATATTTAATAAATACGTTGTATATTGTAGGCTACATGGGCTGGATTCTAGAATACCTAACATACTTGAAATAGCTATTTTCTTGTTGCAATGTATTCTTTTAGCTAAAATATGATGAAAAATCATAAAATTCGGGCGCGAAAGCAAAAATTTATATGATTTTTTACAAAAATTAAGTCAGATTTTACATATTTTTAAAATGGATATTTTTGTTAAAACGTTCATAAACATGCTTTTGGACCTATACTATGGATAAAATATGATGAAAAATTATAAAATTCGAACGCGGAAGCAAATATTTATATAATTTTTTACAAAAATAAAGTCAGATTTTACATATTTTTGATGAATACGTTGTATATTGTAAGCTTCATTAGCTGGATTCTAGAATACCTACCACACTTGAAATAGCAATTTTCTTGTTGCAATGTTTTCTTTTACCTAAATTATGATGAAAAATCATAAAATTCGGGCGCGGAAGCAAATATTTATATGATTTTTAACAAAAATAAAGTCAGATTTTACCTATTCTTGAAATGGATATTTTTGTTAAAACATTCATAAACATGCTTTTGGACCTATACTGTGGATAAAATATGATAAAAAATTATAAAATTCGGACGCGGAAGCAAATATTTATATGTTTTTTTACAAAAAAAGTCAAATTTTACCTATTTTTGATGAATACGTTGTATATTGTAAGCTTCATTGGCTAGATTCTAGAATACCTACCACACTTGAAATAGCAATTTTCTTGTTGCGATGTTTTCTTTTACCTAATTTATAATAAAAAATCATAAAATTCGGGCGCAGAAGCAAATATTTATATGATTTTTTTTAAAAATAAAGTCAGATTTTACCTATTCTTGAATTGGATATTTTTGTTAAAACATTCATAAACATGCTTTTGGACCTATACTGTGGATAAAATATGATGAAAAATTATCAAATTCGGGCGCGGAAGCAAATATTTATATGAATTTTTACAAAAAAAAGTCAGATTTTACCTATTTTTGATGAATACGTTGTATATTGTAAGCTACATGGGCTGGATTCTAGAATACCTAACACACTTGAAATAGCAATTTTCTTGTTGCAATGTTTTCTTTTAACTAAAATATGATGAAAAATCATAAAATTCGGGCGCGGAAGCAAATATTTAAATGATTTTTTACAAAAATTAAGTCAGATTTTACCTATTCTTGAATTGGATATTTTTGTTAAAACATTCATAAACATGCTTTTGGACCTATACTGTGGATAAAATATGATGAAAAATTATAAAATTCGGGCGCGGAAGCAAATATTTGTATGATTTTTTACAAAAAAAAAGTCAGTTTTACCTATTTTTGATGAATACGTTGTATATTGTAAGCTACATGGGCTGGATTCTAGAATACCTAACACACTTGAAATAGCAATTTTCTTGTTGCAATGTTTTCTTTTACCTAAAATATGATAAAAAATTATAAAATTCGGACGCGGAAGCAAATATTTATATGTTTTTTTACAAAAAAAAGTCAGATTTTACCTATTTTTGATGAATACGTTGTATATTGTAAGCTTCATTGGCTAGATTCTAGAATACCTACCACACTTGAAATAGCAATTTTCTTGTTGCGATGTTTTCTTTTACCTAAATTAAAATAAAAAATCATAAAATTCGGGCGCAGAAACAAATATTTATATGATTTTTTTCAAAAATAAAGTCAGATTTTTCCTATTCTTGAATTGGATATTTTTGTTAAAACATTCATAAACATGCTTTTGGACCTATACTGTGGATAAAATATGATGAAAAATTATCAAATTCAGGCGCGGAAGCAAATATTTATATGAATTTTTACAAAAAAAAGTCAGATTTTACCTATTTTTGATGAATACGTTGTATATTGTAAGCTACATGGGCTGGATTCTAGAATACCTAACACACTTGAAATAGCAATTATCTTGTTGCAATGTTTTCTTTTAGCTAAAATATGATGAAAAATCATAAAATTCGGGCGCGGAAGCAAATATTTATATGATTTTTTACAAAAATTAAGTCAGATTTTACCTATTCTTGAATTGGATATTTTTGTTAAAACATTCATAAACATGCTTTTGGACCTATACTGTGGATAAAATATGATGAAAAATTATAAAATTCGGGCGCGGAAGCAAATATTTGTATGATTTTTTACAAAAAAAAAGTCAGTTTTACCTATTTTTGATGAATACGTTGTATATTGTAAGCTACATGGGCTGGATTCTAGAATACCTAACACAATTGAAATAGCAATTTTCTTGTTGCAATGTTTTCTTTTACCTAAATTATGATGAAAAATCATAAAATTCGGGCGCGGAAGTAAATATTCATATGATTTTTTACAAAATAAAGTCAGTTTTTACCTATTCTTGAAATGGATATTTTTGTAAAAACATTCATAAACATGATTTTGGACCTATACTGTGGATAAAATATGATGAAAAATTATAAAATTCGGGCGCGGAAGCAAATATTTATATGATTTTTTACAAAAAAAAAGTCAGATTTTACCTATTTTTGATGAATACGTTGTATATTGTAAGCTTCATTGGCTGGATTCTAGAATACCTAACACACTTGAAATAGCAATTTTCTTGTTGCAATGTTTTCTTTTACCTAAATTATGATAAAAAATCATAATATTCGGGCGCGGAAGCAAATATTCATATGATTTTTTTCAAATATAAAGTCAGATTTTACATATTCTTGAAATGGATATTTTTGTTAAAACATTCATAAACATGCTTTTGGACCTATACTGTGGATAAAATATGATGAAAAATTATAAAATTCGGGCGCGGAAGCAAATATTTATATGATTTTTTACAAAAAAAAGTCAGATTTTACCTATTTTTGATGAATACGTTGTATATTGTAAGCTTCATTGGCTGGATTCTAGAATACCTAACACACAAGAAATAGCAATTTTCTTGTTGCAATGTTTTCTTTTACCTAAATTATGATGAAAAATCATAAAATTCGGGCGCGGAAGCAAATATTCATATGATTTTTTTCAAATATAAAGTCAGATTTTACCTATTCTTGAAATGGATATTTTTGTTAAAACATTCATAAACATGCTTTTGGACCTATACTGTGGATAAAATATGATGAAAAATTATAAAATTCGGGCGCGGAAGCAAATATTTTTATGATTTTTTACAAAAAAAAGCCAGATTTTACCTATTTTTGATAAATACGTTGTATAATGTAAGCTACATGGGCTGGATTCTAGAATAACTAACACACTTGAAATAGCAATTTTCTTGTTGCAATGTATTCATTTAGCTAAAATATGATAAAAAATCATAAAATTCGGGCGCGGAAGCAAATATTTATATGATTTTTTACAAAAATAAAGACAGATTTTTCCTGTTCTTGAAATGGATATTTTTGTTAAAACAATCATAAACATGCTTTTGGGTCTATACTGCGACTAAAATAAGATGAAAAATTAAAAAATTCGGGCGCGCAAACAAATATTTATATGATTTTTTACAAAAAAAAAGTCAGATTTTACCTATATTTAATAAATACGTTGTATATTGTAGGCTACATGGGCTGGATTCTAGAATACCTAACATACTTGAAATAGCTATTTTCTTGTTGCAATGTATTCTGTTAGCTAAAATATGATGAAAAATCATAAAATTCGGGCGCGAAAGCAAAAATTTATATGATTTTTTACAAAAATTAAGTCAGATTTTACATATTTTTAAAATGGATATTTTTGTTAAAACGTTCATAAACATGCTTTTGGACCTATACTATGGATAAAATATGATGAAAAATTATAAAATTCGAACGCGGAAGCAAATATTTATATAATTTTTTACAAAAATAAAGTCAGATTTTACATATTTTTGATGAATACGTTGTATATTGTAAGCTTCATTAGCTGGATTCTAGAATACCTACCACACTTGAAATAGCAATTTTCTTGTTGCAATGTTTTCTTTTACCTAAATTATGATGAAAAATCATAAAATTCGGGCGCGGAAGCAAATATTTATATGATTTTTAACAAAAATAAAGTCAGATTTTACCTATTCTTGAAATGGATATTTTTGTTAAAACATTCATAAACATGCTTTTGGACCTATACTGTGGATAAAATATGATAAAAAATTATAAAATTCGGACGCGGAAGCAAATATTTATATGTTTTTTTACAAAAAAAGTCAGATTTTACCTATTTTTGATGAATACGTTGTATATTGTAAGCTTCATTGGCTAGATTCTAGAATACCTACCACACTTGAAATAGCAATTTTCTTGTTGCGATGTTTTCTTTTACCTAATTTATAATAAAAAATCATAAAATTCGGGCGCAGAAGCAAATATTTATATGATTTTTTTTAAAAATAAAGTCAGATTTTACCTATTCTTGAATTGGATATTTTTGTTAAAACATTCATAAACATGCTTTTGGACCTATACTGTGGATAAAATATGATGAAAAATTATCAAATTCGGGCGCGGAAGCAAATATTTATATGAATTTTTACAAAAAAAAGTCAGATTTTACCTATTTTTGATGAATACGTTGTATATTGTAAGCTACATGGGCTGGATTCTAGAATACCTAACACACTTGAAATAGCAATTTTCTTGTTGCAATGTTTTCTTTTAACTAAAATATGATGAAAAATCATAAAATTCGGGCGCGGAAGCAAATATTTAAATGATTTTTTACAAAAATTAAGTCAGATTTTACCTATTCTTGAATTGGATATTTTTGTTAAAACATTCATAAACATGCTTTTGGACCTATACTGTGGATAAAATATGATGAAAAATTATAAAATTCGGGCGCGGAAGCAAATATTTGTATGATTTTTTACAAAAAAAAAGTCAGTTTTACCTATTTTTGATGAATACGTTGTATATTGTAAGCTACATGGGCTGGATTCTAGAATACCTAACACACTTGAAATAGCAATTTTCTTGTTGCAATGTTTTCTTTTACCTAAATTATGATGAAAAATCATAAAATTCGGGCGCGGAAGTAAATATTCATATGATTTTTTACAAAATAAAGTCAGTTTTTACCTATTCTTGAAATGGATATTTTTGTAAAAACATTCATAAACATGATTTTGGACCTATACTGTGGATAAAATATGATGAAAAATTATAAAATTCGGGCGCGGAAGCAAATATTTATATGATTTTTTACAAAAAAAAGTCAGATTTTACCTATTTTTGATGAATACGTTGTATATTGTAAGCTTCATTGGCTGTATTCTAGAATACCTAACACACTAGAAATAGCAATTTTCTTGTTGCAATGTTTTCTTTTACCTAAATTATGATGAAAAATCATAAAATTCGGGCGCGGAAGCAAATATTCATATGATATTTTTCAAATATAAAGTCAGATTTTACCTATTCTTGAAATGGATATTTTTGTTAAAACATTCATAAACATGCTTTTGGATCTCTATACTGTGGATAAAATATGATGAAAAATTATGAGGAAGCAAATATTTATATGATTTTTTACAAAAAAAAGCCTGATTTTACCTATTTTTGATAAATACGTTGTATATTGTAAACTACATGGGCTGGATTCTAGAATACCTAACACACTTGAAATAGCAATTTTCTTGTTGCAATGTATTCTTTTAGCTAAAATATGATGAAAAATCATAAAATTCGGGCGCGGAAGCAAATATTTATATGATTTTTTACAAAAATAAAGACAGATTTTTCCTATTCTTAAAATGGATATTTTTGTTAAAACAATCATAAACATGCTTTTGGGTCTATACTGCGGCTAAAATAAGATGAAAAATTAAAAAATTCGGGCGCGCAAACAAATATTTATATGATTTTTTACAAAAAAAAAGTCAGATTTTACCTATTTTTAATGAATACGTTGTATATTGTAGGCTACATGGGCTGGATTCTAGAATACCTAACATACTTGAAATAGCAGTTTTCTTGTTGCAATGTATTCTTTTAGTTAAAATATGATGAAAAATCATAAAATTCGGGCGCGGAAGCAAATATTCATATGATTTTTTTCAAATATAAAGTCAGATTTTACCTATTCTTGAAATGGATATTTTTGTTAAAACATTCATAAACATGCTTTTGGACCTATACTGTGGATAAAATATGATGAAAAATTATAAAATTCGGGCGCGGAAGCAAATATTTTTATGATTTTTTACAAAAAAAAGCCAGATTTTACCTATTTTTGATAAATACGTTGTATAATGTAAGCTACATGGGCTGGATTCTAGAATACCTAACACACTTGAAATAGCAATTTTCTTGTTGCAATGTATTCTTTGTAACAGTACGTACCCACCTCCATCCGTACATACAATTATATATTAGCCAAAGATCATCTAGTGGAAGGTTTAACTTACCCTACGTTAAATAAGTAACCCTTCATCGTCGTAATACAGAGTAGCTGTTAAGAGTGGAGGAATTTGGACAGGTATTTGATAAATAAAAGAATGATATTCACTCCAAAAGACAGACAAAATATCTGATCTTATGCATTTATTTATAATTAAAGAAAATCGTAGAGTGCTGTGGAATATTACGCTCTCCGGCATTAACTTAATAACCTGGGGGAAACCACAGCTAAAACCCCAGATAGAGAGACAGTTTGACAATATAACAAATATATAAAAAGATGCATTCAATTCATAAAGAGTTGTCCCAATAATTTATTATAATCATGTACGGTAAAAATTGAGTTATTGCGACCAAACAGATATTGGGAGTTATTGACAATTGTAAGTGTGTGCGTGTTGGTTTGCGTGGGTTTTTATTATTTGGTTCAGAGTCGGCATGCCGTTGCTCTGATATCTTTTGTTTCTGGGGGCGCTCGGCATTGCCTGAGGGCCGTTGTTTTGGGGTAGACACCCAGCTGAGCTGGCGAGTCTAAAGCGATTACCACTGAGTGGTCGCACGCTCCTCGTGGTGCCGGTGCCGCACCACGGTTGTGTATTGTTTATTTATACCCAAGTGAACGTTCGTTCGTGCTGATACGGCACATTCTTGAGCCTGAGAGTTTGTGCAGAGCACAAAGTCTCGCAAATTACAATTGTTAAACAACCAATATTAGATCAGTCATGTTTAGTAAAAATATTATATCATTGTGACAACCATAATTAACATTTATATAAAAATATAGCAAACACATACCTAGCTTGTCCGAGTAGCCACGAAGTTGTTGGGAATGTAATAGTATTTGATTCAGATTCGGGAACGGTTTTAGAGTATGCACTAGGTCATCTTGGTGCAGTGACAGAGCCACCGCTGCGTCAGAGACGAGTCTAGTGTGGAGGAATACTTATCACGGTGCAGTGACAGAGCCACCGCTGCGTCATGACAGTGGTTTAGAGGATACACCAGGTCGTCTTGGTGCAGTGACAGAGCCACCGCTGCGTCAGAGACGAGTCTAGCTGGGAGGAATACTTATCACGGTGCAGTGACAGAGCCACCGCTGCGTCATGACAGTGGTTTTAAGAGTGCACCAGGTCGTCTTGGTGCAGTGACAGAGCCACCGCTGCGTCAGAGACGAGTCTAGCGTGGAGGAATACTTATCACGGTGCAGTGACAGAGCCACCGCTGCGTCATGACAGTGGTTTAGAGGATCAAGATGGTCTCACCTCGGACAAGCCAAGCATGAGTGGAGCCCTGGATTCGACTCCTCGAGTACCGATTTGGACTGGGGTTATATACAAAAATATCCCTCTTCTCTCCTTCAGAATGAGGGCGTTTCGGGGGTTACCAGCCACGCTCCAGACGCGTGATCGTAGAATCTTCTCGAATCTGCGTATCAACTATGCAGATACAGGCTCAGCGTCTCGAAGTCTGTCCCTTTCAAGTGGTTGGGCCATGTGGCTTTCACGCCAGGACGTGGAGTCCATGGGCGTGCGGATAATCCTTTTAGTACTTTGGTGCATTTCAAAATATAAACAAAAACATTATATTTTCTGTTATGTTACATATTTATTTAAATTAACAGTACCATCTGCAAATATTATATTGTGTCACCTGTACTAACGTGACATAGGTAAATTTATATTAGTTAAAATCTAATATTCTATTTATGTGGTACGTATTTTATTAAGGAATATTCGAGGGAATATTGGACGGATGTGTTGTAATAACACATAATTTTAGAGAATTTAAGAATGATTCAAATAAATAATAATTTATCAACTTTATGTTGTTAAAGTTATTTGTAGTTAAATGATAACTGAAAGGACATGGTTTTTTACCAATATGATACCGAAATAGATATTTCTGTTATTTAAAATACTTAATTTGCATATCCGAACATATTTAAACAACGATATAATTTTATATTATAATCTACGGAAATATGAATACCGTATAGAAATTTGGAAAATCTACGCCTATGCTCCAAATACAGATAGTGGAATGCATACAATATTTCCGTATATGTCAAGTGTTTTCTGACCTGGCCTACTAAATGTAAACAAAACCAACCCTTGACTAGTTTAAAATGAAAACAGATGTTCGTAAAATAATTATTCACAAAAATATTTCATCATAATAAAAATTATTTCTAATATTATTAATAACAAAATTATACATGCTAGCAGTACTGCTTCAAACTCCCCCAGATATTTAATTGTATTAGCCAGCAATCAGATGAGCGAATACAGTAAATATCTCATGCATTATTATTTTGTTAGTTTCTACTATATATGTGTATTAGCTATTTTCCAAATTATTTACTTCTATCTACATCAAGTCTCAAGCACAAAAATAAATAAAACTAATGAATTAAAGATTGGGTTTGTTTTGTTTTTGTTTAATGAATATAACGGTGAGACTGGACGCTATTAATTTTTTTTTTTTGTTATTATTTAACAATTGGTTTTAATTTATAACAAAGACAAAATTACAATGTTTCATAATTTACCAATATCTTACATCACCAACCACTGTTCTTCCCGCTATGTTTCTTCTGTGCTGATTTTGATATGGCCAAGAATGTGGAAACTAAAGTTGTTGTGGATTGTTGATAATTTTGGGTTATATTTTTCTTCAATGCTTGTTCTTGTACGGCATTTGTAGAGAATGCGGCGTCGTTGGTGCCTCTGGAGATGTCTTTTTGTCCTCTAGTCCTACAGATGATTAATTTGGTGTTTTACTTAACTTGAATGATGATTTCTACTGGGTTTGATAAAATCCGAGTTGATGAAATGTACTGTCGTTGTTTTGAGCGTCACTAATTTTATTGAATATTACAGCTGATCCTTATGTCCTCTTCATTTATGGTTGTCGGTGGGTGTACTTATGTTTTCTTTATTTGAAGTAGTCGGTAGATGTACTAATGTTTTCTTCATTTGTGGTAGTCGGTATCTGCACTCCCCCGATAATATACTATATCTGCAAACATTTCAATCCTTGTTCTTCTTATATGTATGGTGACGATGATTGTTATCTTCTTTGCAGATTACATATTATCCTCGAATTATTTATCTGACTTTCAACACTTCAATAACAGTAGAATATTTTTTATATTTCATTGCACTACACACTACACTGCACTAGATTTCACTGATATATATTTCATTACACTACACACTACCCTGCACTAAATTTCACTGATATATATTTCATGACACTAAATTGCACTGTGAGTATATGTTACTAACTTACCCTAGCTACTGTTGAGTCGAATAACTTACAGGTAGGTCCTAATTCTTTACCCAATATCAGGTGTAATCATATTCTTCATCTAAAGCTGGATTATATTCTTGGAGTATTGTGATAGCACGTCCTGTTGTATTTTGTAATAATTTCCCATATCCCTTGATTGCAATGTAAATCTCTTCGAGTTTGGCGATATTTTCAAATTAAACACTGACTAGCACACCTGTACTTTACTATTTGTTACCATAGTTTGTGTTCCTTCTTGATTCTTTAATTTCTCCAATCTGATTTAAGATCATGTTCAAGTAATGAATTGTTGAGATATAACTGATCCTCCTCTTGGGTTTCTCTGGTATTAGTTTATTAGGTCATGACCTATTTTTATTTCGTTCATCTTATGGATTCAATTATTGTTTTTCCTACAAACTACCTGTTCAAGTGTTTGGGGTCGATGGCCTCCTTCGGGATGATAATTTCCTAGTTGGTGTCGGTAATCCGATCTCCTTGTTCGACACATGTCTTGTGTTTCGAATTCCTAGTCCAAACTGCACACTGGACCCCGTAGGTTTTCATTGATGTTTGTTATTGTTCACAGCACACTTTAATCACCGTATCATTTCAACACTACAACCCGTCGTAAAATATTCCAGATGTGTCACAAAACTAGGAATATTTTTAAACTCATTTCTGCACTCAGGTCAAAAGACATTTTCAAGTGTTATGGACTGTTTCACGATATAAGGGAATGCATCTGCGTTACTAACGTTTATTTAATTATTTGTTTATTACAAGCATATCTTAATTTGTTTCTAGAAATTTAATTTTATATGTAACGATTTTTTACAAACCAAACAAAGCAAAAAATTCGAATATCTTTTTATAAACAACCATACGATTCTAATCCGGTACGTTTTTAGTTTAGCAGAAATAACTATTGTTATCATTATTATTATTTTTTATTATTATATTTTTTTTTCTAACCTTCAAGATAATTTATGTTTACTTATCACCGTTTTTTTTCTATAATAATTACCCTCTAGAGTATTTTATTTCTAGATCAAAAGGTGTCGTGCCTTTATGATAAGTTTTACTCGTATTTTAATAGCATAGAGATGAACAACTCAGAGTGTTTTCGAAACACTAGGATGCAGCGATTTTATAATTAACAATTTATCGATGCTGGGATTTGAACCACAGATCTCACACTCTCCTCAATTTGAATAATTAAATTCAAATTTAGTTTTGAAAAGTGTAACAACTTGAAAATAGTTTATAGACAGTATCAAAAAATGATTAAATTCTCAAGATCAATTTGTCTATTTTTTCCCTTTATTATTATTTAATTACTTTGACTTACTACATTATTTGCAAATTTACTTCTAAACATCGGGTTATTATACAACTTGAGATGTCTCGGTCAATCCCTTATACCCCGAAACATACCATCTGGCGCGCCGAACCGATTCCGAAATTTAAGATTTCACATAACGCGCTGAATTTGTCACTCTTCTATCAAATATTCTGTCCTCTTCCCCATTTAACAGCTTTTAAGACTCTGTATCCTGGTCACGGCACCATTTTTTTGTAACAGTACGTACCCACCTCCATCCGTACATACAATTATATATTAGCCAAAGATCATCTAGTGGAAGGTTTAACTTACCCTACGTTGTGTTTATTTAAATAAGTAACCCTTCATCGTCGTAATACAGAGTAGCTGTTAAGAGTGGAGGAATTTGGACAGGTATTTGATAAATAAAAGAATGATATTCACTCCAAAAGACAGACAAAATATCTGATCTTATGCATTTATTTATAATTAAAGAAAATCGTAGAGTGCTGTGGAATATTACGCTCTCCGGCATTCACCTTAATAACCTGGGGGAAACCACAGCTAAAACCCCAGATAGAGAGACAGTTTGACAATATAACAAATATATAAAAAGATGCATTCAATTCATAAAGAGTTGTCCCAATAATTTATTATAATCATGTACGGTAAAAATTGAGTTATTGCGACCAAACAGATATTGGGAGTTATTGACAATTGTAAGTGTGTGCGTGTTGGTTTGCGTGGGTTTTTATTATTTGGTTCAGAGTCGGCATGCCGTTGCTCTGATATCTTTTGTTTCTGGGGGCGCTCGGCATTGCCTGAGGGCCGTTGTTTTGGGGTAGACACCCAGCTGAGCTGGCGAGTCTAAAGCGATTACCACTGAGTGGTCGCACGCTCCTCGTGGTGCCGGTGCCGCACCACGGTTGTGTATTGTTTATTTATACCCAAGTGAACGTTCGTTCGTGCTGATACGGCACATTCTTGAGCCTGAGAGTTTGTGCAGAGCACAAAGTCTCGCAAATTACAATTGTTAAACAACCAATATTAGATCAGTCATGTTTAGTAAAAATATTATATCATTGTGACAACCATAATTAACATTTATATAAAAATATAGCAAACACATACCTAGCTTGTCCGAGTAGCCACGAAGTTGTTGGGAATGTAATAGTATTTGATTCAGATTCGGGAACGGTTTTAGAGTATGCACTAGGTCATCTTGGTGCAGTGACAGAGCCACCGCTGCGTCAGAGACGAGTCTAGTGTGGAGGAATACTTATCACGGTGCAGTGACAGAGCCACCGCTGCGTCATGACAGTGGTTTAGAGGATACACCAGGTCGTCTTGGTGCAGTGACAGAGCCACCGCTGCGTCAGAGACGAGTCTAGCTGGGAGGAATACTTATCACGGTGCAGTGACAGAGCCACCGCTGCGTCATGACAGTGGTTTTAAGAGTGCACCAGGTCGTCTTGGTGCAGTGACAGAGCCACCGCTGCGTCAGAGACGAGTCTAGCGTGGAGGAATACTTATCACGGTGCAGTGACAGAGCCACCGCTGCGTCATGACAGTGGTTTAGAGGATCAAGATGGTCTCACCTCGGACAAGCCAAGCATGAGTGGAGCCCTGGATTCGACTCCTCGAGTACCGATTTGGACTGGGGTTATATACAAAAATATCCCTCTTCTCTCCTTCAGAATGAGGGCGTTTCGGGGGTTACCAGCCACGCTCCAGACGCGTGATCGTAGAATCTTCTCGAATCTGCGTATCAACTATGCAGATACAGGCTCAGCGTCTCGAAGTCTGTCCCTTTCAAGTGGTTGGGCCATGTGGCTTTCACGCCAGGACGTGGAGTCCATGGGCGTGCGGATAATCCTTTTAGTACTTTGGTGCATTTCAAAATATAAACAAAAACATTATATTTTCTGTTATGTTACATATTTATTTAAATTAACAGTACCATCTGCAAATATTATATTGTGTCACCTGTACTAACGTGACATAGGTAAATTTATATTAGTTAAAATCTAATATTCTATTTATGTGGTACGTATTTTATTAAGGAATATTCGAGGGAATATTGGACGGATGTGTTGTAATAACACATAATTTTAGAGAATTTAAGAATGATTCAAATAAATAATAATTTATCAACTTTATGTTGTTAAAGTTATTTGTAGTTAAATGATAACTGAAAGGACATGGTTTTTTACCAATATGATACCGAAATAGATATTTCTGTTATTTAAAATACTTAATTTGCATATCCGAACATATTTAAACGACGATATAATTTTATATTATAATCTACGGAAATATGAATACCGTATAGAAATTTGGAAAATCTACGCCTATGCTCCAAATACAGATAGTGGAATGCATACAATATTTCCGTATATGTCAAGTGTTTTCTGACCTGGCCTACTAAATGTAAACAAAACCAACCCTTGACTAGTTTAAAATGAAAACAGATGTTCGTAAAATAATTATTCACAAAAATATTTCATCATAATAAAAATTATTTCTAATATTATTAATAACAAAATTATACATGCTAGCAGTACTGCTTCATCTTTTAGCTAAAATATGATAAAAAATCATAAAATTCGGGCACGGAAGCAAATATTTATATGATTTTTTACAAAAATAAAGACAGATTTTTCCTGTTCTTGAAATGGATATTTTTGTTAAAACAATCATAAACATGCTTTTGGGTCTATACTGCGGCTAAAATAAGATGAAAAATTAAAAAATTCGGGCGCGCAAACAAATATTTATATGATTTTTTACAAAAAAAAAGTCAGATTTTACCTATATTTAATAAATACGTTGTATATTGTAGGCTACATGGGCTGGATTCTAGAATACCTAACATACTTGAAATAGCTATTTTCTTGTTGCAATGTATTCTTTTAGCTAAAATATGATGAAAAATCATAAAATTCGGGCGAAAAAGCAAATATTTATATGATTTTTTACAAAAATTAAGTCAGATTTTACATAGTTTTAAAATGGATATTTTTGTTAAAACGTTCATAAACATGCTTTTGGACCTATACTATGGATAAAATATGATGAAAAATTATAAAATTCGAACGCGGAAGCAAATATTTATATAATTTTTTACAAAAATAAAGTCAGATTTTACATATTTTTGATGAATACGTTGTATATTGTAAGCTTCATTAGCTGGATTCTAGAATACCTACCACACTTGAAATAGCAATTTTCTTGTTGCAATGTTTTCTTTTACCTAAATTATGATGAAAAATCATAAAATTCAGGCGCGGAAGCAAATATTTATATGATTTTTAACAAAAATAAAGTCAGATTTTACATATTCTTGAAATGGATATTTTTGTTAAAACATTCATAAACATGCTTTTGGACCTATACTGTGGATAAAATATGATAAAAAATTATAAAATTCGGACGCGGAAGCAAATATTTATATGTTTTTTTACAAAAAAAAGTCAGATTTTACCTATTTTTGATGAATACGTTGTATATTGTAAGCTTCATTGGCTAGATTCTAGAATACCTACCACACTTGAAATAGCAATTTTCTTGTTGCGATGTTTTCTTTTACCTAAATTATAATAAAAAATCATAAAATTCGGGCGCAGAAGCAAATATTTATATGATTTTTTTCAAAAATAAAGTCAGATTTTACCTATTCTTGAATTGGATATTTTTGTTAAAACATTCATAAACATGCTTTTGGACCTATACTGTGGATAAAATATGATGAAAAATTATCAAATTCAGGCGCGGAAGCAAATATTTATATGAATTTTTACAAAAAAAAGTCAGATTTTACCTATTTTTGATGAATACGTTGTATATTGTAAGCTACATGGGCTGGATTCTAGAATACCTAACACACTTGAAATAGCAATTTTCTTGTTGCAATGTTTTCTTTTAGCTAAAATATGATAAAAAATCATAAAATTCGGGCGCGGAAGCAAATATTTATTTGATTTTTTATAAAAATTAAGTCAGATTTTACCTATTCTTGAATTGGATATTTTTGTTAAAACATTCATAAACATGCTTTTGGACCTATACTGTGGATAAAATATGATGAAAAATTATAAATTCGGGCGCGGAAGCAAATATTTGTATGATTTTTTACAAAAAAAAGTCAGTTTTACCTATTTTTGATGAATACGTTGTATATTGTAAGCTACATGGGCTGGATTCTAGAATACCTAACACACTAGAAATAGCAATTTTCTTGTTGCAATGTTTTCTTTTACCTAAATTATGATGAAAAATCATAAAATTCGGGCGCGGAAGTAAATATTCATATGATTTTTTACAAAATAAAGTCAGTTTTTACCTATTCTTGAAATGGATATTTTTGTAAAAACATTCATAAACATGATTTTGGACCTATACTGTGGATAAAATATGATGAAAAATTATAAAATTCAGGCGCGGAAGCAAATATTTATATGATTTTTCACAAAAAAAAGTCAGATTTTACCTATTTTTGATGAATACGTTGTATATTGTAAGCTTCATTGGCTGGATTCTAGAATACCTAACACACTTGAAATAGCAATTTTCTTGTTGCAATGTATTCTTTTAGCTAAAATATGATGAAAAATCATAAAATTCGGGCGCGGAAGCAAATATTTATATGATTTTTTACAAAATTAAAGACAGATTTTTCCTATTCTTAAAATGGATATTTTTGTTAAAACAATCATAAACATGCTTCTGGATCTATACTGCGGCTAAAATAAGATGAAAAATTAAAAAATTCGGGCGCGCAAACAAATATTTATATGATTTTTTACAAAAAAAAGTCAGATTTTACCTATTTTTAATGAATACGTTGTATATTTTAGGCTACATGGGCTGGATTCTAGAATACCTAACATACTTGAAATAGCAATTTTCTTGTTGCAATGTATTCTTTTAGGTAAAATATGATGAAAAATCATAAAATTCGGGCGCGGAAGCAAATATTCATATGATTTTTTTCAAATAAAAAGTCAGATTTTACCTAGTCTTGAAATGGATATTTTTGTTAAAACATTCATAAACATGCTTTTGGACCTATACTGTGGATAAAATATGATGAAATATTATAAAATTCGGGCGCGGAAGCAAATATTTATATGATTTTTTACAAAAAAAAGCCAGATTTTACCTATTTTTGATAAATACGTTGTATAATGTAAGCTACATGGGCTGGATTCTAGAATACCTAACACAGTTGAAATAGCAATTTTCTTGTTGCAATGTATTCTTTTAGCTAAAATATGATAAAAAATCATAAAATTCGGGCGCGGAAGCAAATATTTATATGATTTTTTACAAAAATAAAGACAGATTTTTCCTGTTCTTGAAATGGATATTTTTGTTAAAACAATCATAAACATGCTTTTGGGTCTATACTGCGGCTAAAATAAGATGAAAAATTAAAAAATTCGGGCGCGCAAACAAATATTTATATGATTTTTTACAAAAAAAAAAGTCAGATTTTACCTATTTTTGATGAATACGTTGTATATTGTAAGCTTCATTGGCTGGATTCTAGAATACCTAACACACTAGAAATAGCAATTTTCTTGTTGCAATGTTTTCTTTTACCTAAATTATGATGAAAAATCATAAAATTCGGGCGCGGAAGTAAATATTTATATGATTTTTTACAAAATAAAGTCAGTTTTTACCTATTCTTGAAATGGATATTTTTGTAAAAACATTCATAAACATGATTTTGGACCTATACTGTGGATAAAATATGATGAAAAATTATAAAATTCGGGCGCGGAAGCAAATATTTATATGATTTTTTACAAAAAAAAGTCAGATTTTACCTATTTTTGATGAATACGTTGTATATTGTAAGCTTCATTGGCTGGATTCTAGAATACCTAACACACTTGAAATAGCAATTTTCTTGTTGCAATGTATTCTTTTAGCTAAAATATGATGAAAAATCATAAAATTCGGGCGCGGAAGCAAATATTTATGATTTTTTACAAAAATAAAGAAATATTTTTCCTATTCTTAAAATGGATATTTTTGTTAAAACAATCATAAACATGCTTTTGGGTCTATACTGCGGCTAAAATATGATGAAAAATTATCAAATTCAGGCGCGGAAGCAAATATTTATATGAATTTTTACAAAAAAAAGTCAGATTTTACCTATTTTTGATGAATACGTTGTATATTGTAAGCTACATGGGCTGGATTCTAGAATACCTAACACACTTGAAATAGCAATTTTCTTGTTGCAATGTTTTCTTTTAGCTAAAATATGATGAAAAATCATAAAATTCGGGCGCGGAAGCAAATATTTATTTGATTTTTTACTAAAATTAAGTCAGATTTTACCGATTCTTGAATTGGATATTTTTGTTAAAACATTCATAAACATGCTTTTGGACCTATACTGTGGATAAAATATGATGAAAAATTATAAAATTCAGGCGCGGAAGCAAATATTTGTATGATTTTTTACAAAAAAAAAGTCAGTTTTACCTATTTTTGATGAATACGTTGTATATTGTAAGCTACATGGGCTGGATTCTAGAATACCTAACACACTTGAAATAGCAATTTTCTTGTTGCAATGTTTTCTTTTACCTAAATTATGATGAAAAATCATAAAATTCGGGCGCGGAAGTAAATATTCATATGATTTTTTACAAAATAAAGTCAGTTTTTACCTATTCTTGAAATGGATATTTTTGTAAAAACATTCATAAACATGATTTTGGACCTATACTGTGGATAAAATATGCTGAAAAATTATAAAATTCGGGCGCGGAAGCAAATATTTATATGATTTTTTACAAAAAAAAGTCAGATTTTACCTATTTTTGATGAATACGTTGTATATTGTAAGCTTCATTGGCTGGATTCTAGAATACCTAACACACTTGAAATAGCAATTTTCTTGTTGCAATGTTTTCTTTTACCTAAATTATGATGAAAAATCATAAAATTCGGGCGCGGAAGCAAATATTCATATGATTTTTTTCAAATATAAAGTCAGATTTTACATATTCTTGAAATGGATATTTTTGTTAAAACATTCATAAACATGCTTTTGGACCTATACTGTGGATAAAATATGATGAAAAATTATAAAATTCGGGCGCGGAAGCAAATATTTATATGATTTTTTACAAAAAAAAGTCAGATTTTACCTATTTTTGATGAATACGTTGTATATTGTAAGCTTCATTGGCTGGATTCTAGAATACCTAACACACTAGAAATAGCAATTTTCTTGTTGCAATGTTTTCTTTTACCTAAATTATGATGAAAAATCATAAAATTCGGGCGCGGAAGCAAATATTCATATGATTTTTTTCAAATATAAAGTCAGATTTTACCTATTCTTGAAATGGATATTTTTGTTAAAACATTCATAAACATGCTTTTGGACTATACTGTGGATAAAATATGATGAAAAATTATAAAATTCGGGTGCGGAAGCAAATATTTATATGATTTTTAAAAAAAAAAATCCTGATTTTACCTATTTTTGATAAATATGTTGTATATTGTAAGCTACATGGGCTGGATTCTAGAATACCTAACACACTTGAAATAGCAATTTTCTTGTTGCAATGTATTCTTTTAGCTAAAATATGATGAAAAATCATAAAATTCGGGCGCGGAAGCAAATATTTATATGATTTTTTACAAAAATAAAGACAGATTTTTCCTATTCTTAAAATGGATATTTTTGTTAAAACAATCATAAACATGCTTTTGGGTCTATACTGCGGCTAAAATAAGATGAAAAATTAAAAAATTCGGGCGCGCAAACAAATATTTATATGATTTTTTACAAAAAAAAGTCAGATTTTACCTATTTTTGATGAATACGTTGTATATTGTAAGCTTCATTGGCTGGATTCTAGAATACCTAACACACTTGAAATAGCAATTTTCTTGTTGCAATGTTTTCTTTTACCTAAATTATGATGAAAAATCATAAAATTCGGGCGCGGAAGCAAATATTCATATGATTTTTTTCAAATATAAAGTCAGATTTTACATATTCTTGAAATGGATATTTTTGTTAAAACATTCATAAACATGCTTTTGGACCTATACTGTGGATAAAATATGATGAAAAATTATAAAATTCGGGCGCGGAAGCAAATATTTATATGATTTTTTACAAAAAAAAGTCAGATTTTACCTATTTTTGATGAATACGTTGTATATTGTAAGCTTCATTGGCTGGATTCTAGAATACCTAACACACTAGAAATAGCAATTTTCTTGTTGCAATGTTTTCTTTTACCTAAATTATGATGAAAAATCATAAAATTCGGGCGCGGAAGCAAATATTCATATGATTTTTTTCAAATATAAAGTCAGATTTTACCTATTCTTGAAATGTATATTTTTGTTAAAACATTCATAAACATGCTTTTGGACTATACTGTGGATAAAATATGATGAAAAATTATAAAATTCGGGTGCGGAAGCAAATATTTATATGATTTTTAAAAAAAAAAATCCTGATTTTACCTATTTTTGATAAATATGTTGTATATTGTAAGCTACATGGGCTGGATTCTAGAATACCTAACACACTTGAAATAGCAATTTTCTTGTTGCAATGTATTCTTTTAGCTAAAATATGATGAAAAATCATAAAATTCGGGCGTGGAAGCAAATATTTATATGATTTTTTACAAAAATAAAGACAGATTTTTCCTATTCTTAAAATGGATATTTTTGTTAAAACAATCATAAACATGCTTTTGGGTCTATACTGCGGCTAAAATAAGATGAAAAATTAAAAAATTCGGGCGCGCAAACAAATATTTATATGATTTTTTACAAAAAAAAGTCAGATTTTACCTATTTTTAATGAATACGTTGTATATTTTAGGCTACATGGGCTGGATTCTAGAATACCTAACATACTTGAAATAGCAATTTTCTTGTTGCAATGTATTCTTTTAGGTAAAATATGATGAAAAATCATAAAATTCGGGCGCGGAAGCAAATATTTATATGATTTTTTTCAAATATAAAGTCAGATTTTACCTATTCTTGAAATGGATATTTTTGTTAAAACATTCATAAACATGCTTTTGGACCTATACTGTGGATAAAATATGATGAAATATTATAAAATTCGGGCGCGGAAGCAAATATTTATATGATTTTTTACAAAAAAAAGCCAGATTTTACCTATTTTTGATAAATACGTTGTATAATGTAAGCTACATGGGCTGGATTCTAGAATACCTAACACACTTGAAATAGCAATTTTCTTGTTGCAATGTATTCTTTTAGCTAAAATATGATAAAAAATCATAAAATTCGGGCGCGGAAGCAAGTATTTATATGATTTTTTACAAATATAAAGACAGATTTTTCCTGTTCTTGAAATGGATATTTTTGTTAAAACAATCATAAACATGCTTTTGGGTCTATACTGCGGCTAAAATAAGATGAAAAATTAAAAAATTCGGGAGCGCAAACAAATATTTATATGATTTTTTACAAAAAAAAGTCAGATTTTACCTATTTTTAATGAATACGTTGTATATTGTAGGCTACATGGGCTGGATTCTAGAATACCTAACATACTTGAAATAGCTATTTTCTTGTTGCAATGTATTCTTTTAGCTAAAATATGATGAAAAATCATAAAATTCGGGCGCGAAAGCAAATATTTATATGAATTTTTTACAAAAATTAAGTCAGATTTTACATATTTTTAAAATGGATATTTTTGTTAAAACGTTCATAAACATGCTTTTGGACCTATACTATGGATAAAATATGATGAAAAATTATAAAATTCGAGCGCGGAAGCAAATATTTATATAATTTTTTACAAAAATAAAGTCAGATTTTACATATTTTTGATGAATACGTTGTATATTGTAAGCTTCATTAGCTGGATTCTAGAATACCTACCACACTTGAAATAGCAATTTTCTTGTTGCAATGTTTTCTTTTACCTAAATTAGGATGAAGAATCATAAAATTCGGGCGCGGAAGCAAATATTTATATGATTTTTTACAAAAATTAAGTCAGATTTTTCCTATTCTTGAAATGGATATTTTTGTTAAAATATTCATAAACATGCTTTTGGACCTATACTGTGGATAAAATATGATGAAAAATTATAAAATTCGGGCGCAGAAGCAAATATTTGTATGATTTTTTACAAAAAGAAAGTTAGATTTTACCTATTTTTGATGAATACGTTGTATATTGTAAGCTACATGGGCTGGATTCTAGAATACCTATCACACTTGAAATAGCAATTTTCTTGTTGCAATGTTTTCTTTTAGCTAAAATATGATAAAAAGTCATAAAATTCAGGCGCGGAAGCAAATATTTATATGATTTTTTACAAAAATAAAGTCAGATTTTTCCTATTCTTGAAATGGATATTTTTGTTAAAATGTTCATAAACATGCTTTTGGACCTATACATCATTGGCTGGATTCTAGAATACCTAACACACTTGAAATAGCAATTTTCTTGTTGCAATGTTTTCTTTTAGCTAAGATATGATGAAAAATCATAAAATTCGGGCGCGGAAGCAAATATTTATATGATTTTTTACAAAAATTAAGTCAGATTTTTCCTATTCTTGAAATGAATATTTTTGTTAAAATATTCATAAACATGCTTTTGGACCTATACTGTGGATAAAATATGATGAAAAATTATAAAATTCGGGCGCGGAAGCAAATATTTGTATGATTTTTTACAAAAAAAAAGTCAGTTTTACCTATTTTTGAAGAATACGTTGTATATTGTAAGCTACATGGGCTGGATTCTACAATACCTAACACACTTGAAATAGCAATTTTCTTGTTGCAATGTTTTCTTTTAGCTAAAATATGATAAAAAATCATATAATTCGGGCGCGGAAGCAAATATTTATATGATTTTTTACAAAAATAAAGTCAGATTTTACATATTTTTGAAATGGATATTTTTGTTAAAACGTTCATAAACATGCTTTTGGACATATACATCATTGGCTGGATTCTAGAATACCTAACAA
>JAQOWZ010000671.1:0-22245 GCA_035578165.1 Stenolophus ochropezus | reverse complement strand
ATAAACGCGCTATCTCAGAGTTTAAAATTCGGGCGCGCAAACAAATATTTATATGATTTTTTACAAAAAAATAGTCAGATTTTACCTATTTTTGTTGAATACGTTGTATATTGTAAGCATCATTGGCTGGATTCTAGAATACCTACCACACTTGAAATAGCAATTTTCTTGTTGCAATGTTTTCTTTTAGCTAAAATATTATAAAAAGTCATAAAATTTGGGTGCGGAAGCAAATATTTATATGATTTTTTACAAAAATAAAGTCAGATTTTTCCTATTCTTGAAATGGATATTTTGTTAAAACATTCATAAACATCCTTTTGGACCTATACTGCGGATAAAATATGATAAAAAATTATAAAATTCGGGCACGCAAACAAATATTTATATGATTTTTTACAAAAAAAAAGTCAGATTTTACCTATTTTTAATAATGTGTTGTATATTGTAAGCTACATGGGCTGGATTCTAGAATACCTAACACACTTAAAATAGCAATTTTCTTGTTGCAATGTTTTCTTTTAGCTAAAATATGATGAAAAATCATAAAATTCGGGCGCGGAAGCAAATATTTATATGATTTTTTTACAAAAATAAAGTCAGATTTTTCCTATTCTTGAAATGGATATTTTTGTTAAAACATTCATAAACATGCTTTTGGACCTATACTGCGTATAAAATATGATGAAAAATTATAAAATTCGGGCGCGCAAATAATATTTTTATGATTTTTTACAAAAAAAAAGTCAGATTTTACCTATATTTGATGAATACATTGTATATTGTAATCTACATGGGCTGGATTCTAGAATACCTAACACACTTGAAATAGCAATTTTCTTGTTGCAATGTTTTTTTTAGCTAAAATATGATGAAAAATCATAAATTCGGGCGCGGAAGCAAATATTTATATGATTTTTTACAAAAATAAAGTCTGATTATTCCTATTCATGAACTGGATATTTTTGTTTAAACATTCATAAACTTGCCTTTAAACCTATACTGCGGATAAAATATGATGAAAAATTATAAAATTCGGGCGCGTAAACAAATATTTATATGATTTTTTACAAAAAAAATTAGATTTTACCTTTTTTGATAAATACGTTGTATAATGTAAGCTACATGTACTGGATTCTAGAATACCTAACACACTTAAAATAGAAATTTTCTTGTTGCAATGTTTTCTTTTAGCTAAAATATGATGAAAAATCATAAAATTCGGGTGCGGAAGCAAATATTTATATGATTTTTTACAAAAATAAAGTCAGATTTAACATATTTTTGAAATGGATATTTTTGTTAAAACGTACATAAACATGCTTTTGGACCTATACTATGGATAAAATATGATAAAAAATTATAAAATTCGAGCGCGGAAGCAAATATTTATATAATTTTTTACAAAAATAAAGTCAAATTTTACCTATTTCTGATAAATACGTTGTATATTGTAAGCTTCATGGGCTGGATTCTAGAATACCTACCACACTTGAAATAGCAATTTTCTTGTTGCAATGTTTTCTTGTACCTAAATTATGATGAAAAATCATAAAATTCGGGTGCGGAAGCAAATATTTATATGATCTTTTACAAAAATAAAGTCAGATTTTTCCTATTCTTGAAATGGATATTTTTATTAAAACATTCATAAACATGCTTTTGGACCTATACTGCGGATAAACTATGATGAAAAATTATAAAATTCGGGCGCGGAAGCATATATTTATATAATTTATTACAAAAATTAAGTCAGATTTTACCTATTTTTGATGAATACGTTGTATATTTTAAGCTTCATTGGCTGGATTCTAGAATACCTACCACACTTGAAATAGCAATTTTCTTGTTGCAATGTTTTCATTTAGCTAAAATATGATGAAAAATCATAAAATTCGGGCGCGGAAGCAAATATTTATATAATTTTTTACAAAAATAAAGTCAGATTTTTCCTATTCTTGAAATGGATATTTTTGTTAAGACATTCATAAACATGCTTTTGGACCTATGCTGCGGATAAAATATGATAAAAAATCATAAAATTCGAGCGCGGAAGCAAATATTTATATAATTTTTTACAAAAATAAAGTCAGATTTTACCTATTTTTGATGAATATCTTGTATATTGTAAGCTACATGGGCTGGATTCTAGAATTCTTAACACACTTGAAATAGCAATTTTCTTGTTGCAATGTTTTCTTTTAGCTAAAATATGATGAAAAATCATAAAATTCGGGCGCGGAAGCAAATATTTATATGATTTTTTACAAAAATAAAGTCAGAATTTTCCTATTCTTGAAATGGATATTTTTGTTAAAACATTCATAAACATGCTTTTGGACCTATACTGCGGATAAAATATGATGAAAAATTATAAAATTCGGGCGCGCAAACAAATATTTTTATGATTTTTTACAAAAAAAAATCAGATTTTACCTATTTTTGATGAATACATTGTATATTGTAAGCTAAATAGGCTGGATTCTAGAATACCTAACACACTTGAAATAGCAATTTTCTTGTTGCAATGTTTTCTTTTAGATAAAATATGATGAAAAATCATAAAATTCGGGCGCGGAAGCAAATATTTATATGATTTTTTACAAAAATAAAGTTAGATTTAACATATTTTTGAAATGGATATTTTTGTTAAAACGTTCATAAACATGGTTTTTGACTTATACTATGGATAAAATATGATGTAAAATTATAAAATTCGGGCGCGTAAACAAATATTTATATAATTTTTTACAAAAAAAAAGTCAGATTTTACCTTTTTTGATGAATACGTTGTATAATGTAAGCTACATGTACTGGATTCTAGAATACCTAACACACTTAAAATAGAAATTTTCTTGTTGCAATGTTTTCTTTTAGCTAAAATATGATGAAAAATTATAAAATTCGGGCGCGGAAGCAAATATTTATATGATTTTTTACAAAAATAAAGTCAGATTTAACATATTTTTGAAATGGATATTTTTGTTAAAACGTACATAAATATGCTTTTGGACCTATACTATGGATAAAATATGATAAAAAATTATAAAATTCGAGCGCGGAAGCAAATATTTATATAATTTTTTACAAAAATAAAGTCAGATTTTACCTATTTTTGATGAATACGTTGTATATTGTAAGCTTCATGGGCTGGATTCTAGAATACCTACCACACTTGAAATAGCAATTTTCTTGTTGCAATGTTTTCTTTTACCTAAATTATGATAAAAAATCATAAAATTCGGGTGCGGAAGCAAATATTTATATGATTTTTTACAAAAATAAAGTCAGATTTTTCCTATTCTTGAAATGGATATTTTTATTAAAACATTCATAAACATGCTTTTGGACCTATACTGCGGATAAACTATGATGAAAAATTTTAAAATTCGAGCGCGCAAACAAATATTTATATGATTTTTTACAAAAAAAAAGTCAGATTTTACCTATTTTTGATGAATACGTTGTATATTGTAAGCTTTATTGGCTGGATTCTAGAATACCTACCACACCTGAAATAGCAATTTTCTGGTTGCAATATTTTCTTTTAGCTAAAATATGATGAAAAATCATAAAATTCGGGCGCGGAAGCAAATATTTATATGATTTTTCATAAAAATAATGTCAGATTTTTTCTATTCTTGAAATGGATGTTTTTGTTAAAACATTCATAAACATGCTTTTGGACCTATACTGTGGATAAAATATGATAAAAAATTATAAATTTCGGGCGCGGAAGCAAATAATTATATAATTTATTACAAAAATTAAGTCAGATTTTACCTATTTTTGATGAATACGTTTTATATTGTAAGCTTCATTGGCTGGATTCTAGAATACCTACCACACTTGAAATAGCAATTTTCTTGTTGCAATGTTTTTTTTTAGCTAAAATATGATGAAAAATCATAAAATTCGGGCGCGGAAGCAAATATTTATATGATTTTTTACAAAAATAAAGTCAGATTTTTCCTATTCTTGAAATGGATATTTTTGTTAAGACATTCATAAACATGCTTTTGGACCTATGCTGCGGATAAACTATGATGAAAAATTATAAAATTCGGGCGCGCAAACAAATATTTTTATGATTTTTTACAAAAAAAAAGTCAGATTTTACCTATTTTTGATAAATGTGTTGTATAATGTAAGCTACATTGGCTGGATTCTAGAATACCTAACACACTTAAAATAGCAATTTTCTTGTTGCAATGTTTTCTTTTAGCTAAAATATGATGAAAAATCATAAAATTCGGGCGCGGAAGCAAATATTTATATGATTTTTTTACAAAAATAAAGTCAGATTTTTCCTATTCTTGAAATGGATATATTTGTTAAAACATTCATAACCATGCTTTTGGACCTATACTGCGGATAAAATATGATGAAAAATTATAAAATTCGGGCGCGCAAATAAATGTTTTTATGATTTTTTACAAAAAAAAAGTCAGATTTTACCTATATTTGATGAATACATTGTATATTGTAATCTACATGGGCTGGATTCTAGAATACCTAACACACTTGAAATAGCAATTTTCTTGTTGCAATGTTTTTTTTTAGCTAAAATATGATGAAAAATCATAAAATTCGGGCGCGGAAGCAAATATTTATATGATTTTTTACAAAAATAAAGTCTGATTATTCCTATTCATGAAATGGATATTTGTGTTTAAACATTCATAAACTTGCTTTTGAACCTATACTGCGGATAAAATATGATGAAAAATTATAAAATTCGGGCGCGTAAACAAATATTTATATAATTTTTTACAAAAAAAAGTCAGATTTTACCTTTTTTGATGAATACGTTGTATAATGTAAGCTACATGTACTGGATTCTAGAATACCTAACACACTTAAAATAGAAATTTTCTTGTCGCAATGTTTTCTTTTAGCTAAAATATGATGAAAAATCATAAAATTCGGGCGCGGAAGCAAATATTTAGATGATTTTTTACAAAAATAACGTCAGATTTAACATATTTTTGAAATGGATATTTTTGTTAAAACGTACATAAACATGCTTTTGGACCTATACTATGGATAAAATATGATAAAAAATTATAAAATTCGAGCGCGGAAGCAAATATTTATATAATTTTTTACAAAAATAAAGTCAGATATTACCTATTTTTGATGAATACGTTGTATATTGTAAGCTACATGGGCTGGATTCTAGAATACCTAACACACTTAAAATAGCAATTTTTCTTGTTGCAATGTTTTCTTTTAGCTAAAATATGATGAAAAAACATAAAATTCGGGCGCGGAAGCAAATATTTATATGATTTTTTTACAAAAATAAAGTCAGATTTTTCCTATTCTTGAAATGGATATTTTTGTTAAAACATTCATAAACATGCTTTTAGACCTATACTGCGGATAAAATATGATGAAAAATTATAAAATTCGGGCGCGCAAATAAATATTTTTATGATTTTTTACAAAAAAAAAGTCAGATTTTACCTATATTTGATGAATACATTGTATAATGTAAGCTACATGTACTGGATTCTAGAATACCTAACACACTTAAAATAGAAATTTTCTTGTTGCAATGTTTTCATTTAGCTAAAATGATGATGAAAAATCATAAAATTCGGGCGCGGAAGCAAATATTTATATGATTTTTTACAAAAATAAAGTCAGATTTAACATATTTTTGAAATGGATATTTTTGTTAAAACGTACATAAACATGCTTTTGGACCTATACTATGGATAAAATATAATAAAAAATTATAAAATTCGAGCGCGGAAGCAAATATTTATATAATTTTTTACAAAAATAAAGTCAGATTTTACCTATTTTTGATGAATACGTTGTATATTGTAAGCTTCATGGGCTGGATTCTAGAATTCTTAACACACTTGAAATAGCAATTTTCTTGTTGCAATGTTTTCTTTTAGCTAAAATATGATGAAAAATCATAAAATTCGAGCGCGGAAGCAAACATTTATATGATTTTTTACAAAAATAATGTCAGATTTTTGCTATTCTTGAAATGGATGTTTTTGTTAAAACATTCATAAACATGCTTTTGGACCTATACTGTGGATAAAATATGATAAAAAATTATAAATTTCGGGCGCGGAAGCAAATAATTATATAATTTATATACAAAAATTAAGTCAGATTTTACCTATTTTTGATGAATACGTTGTATATTGTAAGCTTCATTGGCTGGATTCTAGAATACCTACCACACTTGAAATAGCAATTTTCTTGTTGTAATGTTTTCTTTTAGCTAAAATATGATGAAAAATCATTAAATTCGGGCGCGGAAGCAAGTATTTATATGATTTTTTACAAAAATAATGTCAGAATTTTTCTATTCTTGAAATGGATATTTTTGTTAAAACATTCATAAACATGCTTTTGGACCTATACTGTGGATAAAATATGATAAAAAATTATAAAATTCGGGCGCGGAAGCATATATTTATATAATTTATTACAAAAATTAAGTCAGATTTTACCTATTTTTGATGAATACGTTGTATATTTTAAGCTTCATTGGCTGGATTCTAGAATACCTACCACACTTGAAATAGCAATTTTCTTGTTGCAATGTTTTCATTTAGCTAAAATATGATGAAAAATCATAAAATTCGGGCGCGGAAGCAAATATTTATATGATTTTTTACAAAAATAAAGTCAGATTTTTCCTATTCTTGAAATGGATATTTTTGTTAAGACATTCATAAACATGCTTTTGGACCTATGCTGCGGATAAAATATGATGAAAAATTATAAAATTCGGGCGCGCAAACAAATATTTTTATGATTTTTTACAAAAAAAAAGTCAGATTTTACCTATTTTTGATAAATGTGTTGTATATTGTAAGCTACATGGGCTGGATTCTAGAATACCTAACACACTTAAAATAGCAATTTTTCTTGTTGCAATGTTTTCTTTTAGCTAAAATATGATGAAAAATCATAAAATTCGGGCGCGGAAGCAAATATTTATATGATTTTTTACAAAAATAACGTCAAATTTAACATATTTTTGAAATGGATATTTTTGTTAAAACGTACATAAACATGCTTTTGGACCTATACTATGGATAAAATATGATAAAAAATTATAAAATTCGAGCGCGGAAGCAAATATTTATATAATTTTTTACAAAAATAAAGTCAGATTTTACCTATTTTTGATGAATACGTTGTATATTGTAAGCTTCATGGGCTGGATTCTAGAATACCTACCACACTTGAAATAGCAATTTTCTTGTTGCAATGTTTTCTTTTACCTAAATTATGATAAAAAATCATAAAATTCGGGTGCGGAAGCAAATATTTATGATTTTTACAAAACTAAAGTCAGATTTTTCCTATTCTTGAAATGGATATTTTTATTAAAACATTCATAAACATGCTTTTGGACCTATACTGCGGATAAACTATGATGAAAAATTATAAAATTCGGGCGCGGAAGCATATATTTATATAATTTATTACAAAAATTAAGTCAGATTTTACCTATTTTTGATGAATACGTTGTATATTTTAAGCTTCATTGGCTGGATTCTAGAATACCTACCACACTTGAAATAGCAATTTTCTTGTTGCAATGTTTTCATTTAGCTAAAATATGATGAAAAATCATAAAATTCGGGCGCGGAAGCAAATATTTATATGATTTTTTACAAAAATAAAGTCAGATTTTTCCTATTCTTGAAATGGATATTTTTGTTAAGACATTCATAAACATGCTTTTGGACCTATGCTGCGGATAAAATATGATGAAAAATTATAAAATTCGGGCGCGCAAACAAATATTTTTATGATTTTTTACAAAAAAAAAGTCAGATTTTACCTATTTTTGATAAATGTGTTGTATATTGTAAGCTACATGGGCTGGATTCTAGAATACCTAACACACTTAAAATAGCAATTTTTCTTGTTGCAATGTTTTCTTTTAGCTAAAATATGATGAAAAATCATAAAATTCGGGCGCGGAAGCAAATATTTATATAATTTTTTTACAAAAATAAAGTCAGATTGTTCCTATTCTTGAAATGGATATTTTTGTTAAAACATTCATAAACATGCTTTTAGACCTATACTGCGGATAAAATATGATGAAAAATTATAAAATTCGGGCGCGCAAATAAATATTTTTATGATTTTTTACAAAAAAAAGTCAGATTTTACCTATATTTGATGAATACATTGAATATTGTAATCTACATGGGCTGGATTCTAGAATACCTAACACACTTGAAATAGCAATTTTCTTGTTGCAATGTTTTTTTTTAGCTAAAATATGATGAAAAATCATAAAATTCGGGCGCGGAAGCAAATATTTATATGATTTTTTACAAAAAAAAAGTCAGATTTTACCTTTTTTGATGAATACGTTGTATAATGTAAGCTACATGTACTGGATTCTAGAATACCTAACACACTTAAAATAGAAATTTTCTTGTTGCAATGTTTTCTTTTAGCTAAAATATGATGAAAAATCATAAAATTCGGGCGCGGAAGCAATATTTATATGATTTTTTACAAAAATAAAGTCAGATTTAACATATTTTGAAATGGATATTTTTGTTAAAACGTACATAAACATGCTTTTGGACCTATACTATGGATAAAATATGATAAAAAATTATAAAATTCGATTGCGGAAGCAAATATTTATATAATTTTTTACAAAAATAAGTCAGATTTTACCTATTTTTGATGAATACGTTGTATATTGTAAGCTTCATGGGCTGGATTCTAGAATACCTACCACACTTGAAATAGCAATTTTCTTGTTGCAATGTTTTCTTTTACCTAAATTATGATGAAAAATCATAAAATTCGGGTGCGGAAGCAAATATTTATATGATTTTTTACAAAATAAAGTCAGATTTTTCCTATTCTTGAAATGGATATTTTATTAAAACATTCATAAACATGCTTTTGGACCTATACTGCGGATAAACTACTCTGAGATAGCGCGTAATTTTAAAATTCGGGCGCGCAAACAAATATTTATATGATTTTTTACAAAAAAAAAGTCAGATTTTACCTATTTTTGATGAATACGTTGTATATTGTAAGCTTCATTGGCTGGATTCTAGAATACCTACCACACCTGAAATAGCAATTTTCTTGTTGCAATGTTTTCTTTTAGCTAAAATATGATGAAAAATCATAAAATTCGGGCGCGAAAGCAAATATTTATATGATTTTTCACAAAAATAATGTCAGATTTTTTCTATTCTTGAAATGTATGTTTTTGTTAAAACATTCATAAACATGCTTTTGGACCTATACTGTGGATAAAATATGATAAAAAATTAAAAATTTCGGGCGCGGAAGCAAATAATTATATAATTTATTACAAAAATTAAGTCAGATTTTACCTATTTTTGATGAATACGTTGTATATTGTAAGCTTCATTGGCTGGATTCTAGAATACCTACCACACTTGAAATAGCAATTTTCTTGTTGCAATGTTTTCTTTTAGCTAAAATATGATGAAAAATCATTAAATTCGGGCGCGGAAGCAAATATTTATATGATTTTTTTCAAAAATAAAGTCAGAATTTTTCTATTCTTGAAATGGATATTTTTGTTAAAACATTCATAAACATGCTTTTGGACCTATACTGTGGATAAAATATGATAAAAAATTATAAAATTCGGGCGCGGAAGCATATATTTATATAATTTATTACAAAAATAAAGTCAGATTTTACCTATTTTTGATGAATACGTTGTATATTGTAAGCTTCATTGGCTGGATTCTAGAATACCTACCACACTTGAAATAGCAATTTTCTTGTTGCAATGTTTTCTTTTACCTAAATTATGATGAAAAATCATAAAATTCGGGTGCGGAAGCAAATATTTATATGATTTTTTACAAAATAAAGTCAGATTTTTCCTATTCTTGAAATGGATATTTTTATTAAAACATTCATAAACATGCTTTTGGACCTATACTGCGGATAAACTATGATGAAAAATTTAAAAATTCGGGCGCGCAAACAAATATTTATATGATTTTTTACAAAAAAAAAGTCAGATTTTACCTATTTTTGATGAATACGTTGTATATTGTAAGCTTCATTGGCTGGATTCTAGAATACCTACCACACCTGAAATAGCAATTTTCTTGTTGCAATGTTTTCTTTTAGCTAAAATATGATGAAAAATCATAAAATTCGGGCGCGGAAGCAAATATTTATATGATTTTTCACAAAAATAATGTCAGATTTTTTCTATTCTTGAAATGTATGTTTTTGTTAAAACATTCATAAACATGCTTTTGGACCTATACTGTGGATAAAATATGATAAAAAATTAAAAATTTCGGGCGCGGAAGCAAATAATTATATAATTTATTACAAAAATTAAGTCAGATTTTACCTATTTTTGATGAATACGTTGTATATTGTAAGCTTCATTGGCTGGATTCTAGAATACCTACCACACTTGAAATAGCAATTTTCTTGTTGCAATGTTTTCATTTAGCTAAAATATGATAAAAAATCATAAAATTCGGGCGCGGAAGCAAATATTTATATGATTTTTTACAAAAATAAAGTCAGATTTTTCCTATTCTTGAAATGGATATTTTTGTTAAGACATTCATAAACATGCTTTTGGACCTATGCTGCGGATAAAATATGATGAAAAATTATAAAATTCGGGCGCGCAAACAAATATTTTTATGATTTTTTACAAAAAAAAAGTCAGATTTTACCTATTTTTGATAAATGTGTTGTATATTGTAAGCTACATGGGCTGGATTCTAGAATACCTAACACACTTAAAATAGCAATTTTTCTTGTTGCAATGTTTTCTTTTAGCTAAAATATGATGAAAAATCATAAAATTCGGGCGCGGAAGCAAATATTTATATGATTTTTTACAAAAATAACGTCAGATTTAACATATTTTTGAAATGGATATTTTTGTTAAAACGTACATAAACATGCTTTTGGACCTATACTATGGATAAAATATGATAAAAAATTATAAAATTCGAGCGCGGAAGCAAATATTTATATAATTTTTTACAAAAATAAAGTCAGATTTTACCTATTTTTGATGAATACGTTGTATATTGTAAGCTTCATGGGCTGGATTCTAGAATACCTACCACACTTGAAATAGCAATTTTCTTGTTGCAATGTTTTCTTTTACCTAAATTATGATGAAAAATCATAAAATTCGGGTGCGGAAGCAAATATTTATATGATTTTTTACAAAATAAAGTCAGATTTTTCCTATTCTTGAAATGGATATTTTTATTAAAACATTCATAAACATGCTTTTGGACCTATACTGCGGATAAACTATGATGAAAAATTTAAAAATTCGGGCGCGCAAACATATATTTATATGATTTTTTACAAAAAAAAAGTCAGATTTTACCTATTTTTGATGAATACGTTGTATATTGTAAGCTTCATTGGCTGGATTCTAGAATACCTACCACACCTGAAATAGCAATTTTCTTGTTGCAATGTTTTCTTTTAGCTAAAATATGATGAAAAATAATAAAATTCGGGCGCGGAAGCAAATATTTATATGATTTTTCACAAAAATAATGTCAGATTTTTTCTATTCTTGAAATGTATGTTTTTGTTAAAACATTCATAAACATGCTTTTGGACCTATACTGTGGATAAAATATGATAAAAAATTAAAAATTTCGGGCGCGGAAGCAAATAATTATATTATTTATTACAAAAATTAAGTCAGATTTTACCTATTTTTAATGAATACGTTGTATATTGTAAGCTTCATTGGCTGGATTCTAGAATACCTACCACACTTGAAATAGCAATTTTCTTGTTGCAATGTTTTCATTTAGCTAAAATATGATAAAAAATCATAAAATTCGGGCGCGGAAGCAAATATTTATATGATTTTTTACAAAAATAAAGTCAGATTTTTCCTATTCTTGAAATGGATATTTTTGTTAAGACATTCATAAACATGCTTTTGGACCTATGCTGCGGATAAAATATGATGAAAAATTATAAAATTCGGGCGCGCAAACAAATATTTTTATGATTTTTTACAAAAAAAAGTCAGATTTTACCTATTTTTGATAAATGTGTTGTATATTGTAAGCTACATGGGCTGGATTCTAGAATACCTAACACACTTAAAATAGCAATTTTTCTTATTGCAATGTTTTCTTTTAGCTAAAATATGATGAAAAATCATAAAATTCGGGCGCGGAAGCAATTATTTATATGATTTTTTACAAAAATAACGTCAGATTTAACATATTTTTGAAATGGATATTTTTGTTAAAACGTACATAAACATGCTTTTGGACCTATACTATGGATAAAATATGATAAAAAATTATAAAATTCGAGCGCGGAAGCAAATATTTATATAATTTTTTACAAAAATAAAGTCAGATTTTACCTATTTTTGATGAATACGTTGTATATTGTAAGCTTCATGGGCTGGATTCTAGAATACCTACCACACTTGAAATAGCAATTTTCTTGTTGCAATGTTTTCTTTTACCTAAATTATGATGAAAAATCATAAAATTCGGGTGCGGAAGCAAATATTTATATGATTTTTTACAAAATAAAGTCAGATTTTTCCTATTCTTGAAATGGATATTTTTATTAAAACATTCATAAACATGCTTTTGGACCTATACTGCGGATAAACTATGATGAAAAATTTTAAAATTCGGGCGCGCAAACAAATATTTATATGATTTTTTACAAAAAAAAAGTCAGATTTTACCTATTTTTGATGAATACGTTGTATATTGTAAGCTTCATTGGCTGGATTCTAGAATACCTACCACACCTGAAATAGCAATTTTCTTGTTGCAATGTTTTCTTTTAGCTAAAATATGATGAAAAATCATAAAATTCGGGCGCGGAAGCAAATATTTATATGATTTTTCACAAAAATAATGTCAGATTTTTTCTATTCTTGAAATGGATGTTTTTGTTAAAACATTCATAAACATGCTTTTGGACCTATACTGTGGATAAAATATGATAAAAAATTAAAAATTTCGGGCGCGGAAGCAAATAATTATATAATTTATTACAAAAATTAAGTCAGATTTTACCTATTTTTGATGAATACGTTGTATATTGTAAGCTTCATTGGCTGGATTCTAGAATACCTACCACACTTGAAATAGCAATTTTCTTGTTGCAATGTTTTCTTTTAGCTAAAATATGATGAAAAATCATTAAATTCGGGCGCGGAAGCAAATATTTATATGATTTTTTACAAAAATAAAGTCTGATTATTCCTATTCATGAAATGGATATTTTTGTTTAAACATTCATAAACTTGCTTTTGAAATTATACTGCGGATAAAATATGATGAAAAATTATAAAATTCGGGCGCGTAAACAAATATTTATATGATTTTTTACAAAAAAAAGTCAGATTTTACCTTTTTTGATGAATACGTTGTATAATGTAAGCTACCTGTACTGGATTCTAGAATACCTAACACACTTAAAATAGAAATTTTCTTGTTGCAATGTTTTGTTTTACCTAAATTATGATAAAAAATCATAAAACTCGGGCGCGGAAGAAAATATTTATATGATTTTTTACAAAAAAAGTCAGATTTTACCTATTTTTGATGAATACGTTGTATATTGTAAGCTACATTGGCTGGATTCTTGAATACCTACCACACTTGAAATAGCAATTTTCTTGTTGCAATGTTTTCTTTTAGCTAAAATATGATAAAAAAATCATAAAATTCGGGCGCGGAAGCAAATATTTATATGATTTTTTAAAAAATAAAGTCAGATTTAACATATTTTTGAAATGGATATTTTTGTTAAAACGTTCATAAACATGCATTTGGACCTATACTATGGATAAAATATAATGAAAAATTATAAAATTCGAGCGCGGAAGCAAATATTTATATAATTTTTTACAAAAATAAAGTCAGATTTTACCTATATTTGATGAATATCTTGTATATTGTAAGCTACATGGGCTGGTTTCTAGAATACCTAACACACTTGAAATAACAATTTTCTTGTTGCAATGTTTTTTTTTAGCTAAAATATGATGAAAAATCATAAAATTCGGGCGCGGAAGCAAATATTTATATGATTTTTTACAAAAATAAAGTCAGATTTTTCCTATTCTTGAAATGGATATTTTTGTTAAAACATTCATAAACATGCTTTTGGACCTAAACTGCGGATAAAATATGATGAAAAATTATAAAATTCGGGCGCGCAAACAAATATTTATATGATTTTTTACAAAAAAAAAAGTCAGATTTTACCTTTTTTTGATGAATACGTTGTATATTGTAAGCTACATTGGCTGGATTCTAGAATATCTAACACACTTGAAATAGCAATTTTCTTGTTGCAATGTTTTCTTTTACCTAAAATATGATGAAAAATCATAAAATTCGGGCGCGGAAGCAAATATTTATATGATATTTTACAAAAATAAAGTCAGATTTTACTTTTTTTTGAAATTGATATTATTGGTAAAAAGTTCATAAACATGCTTTTGGTCCTATACTATGGATAAAATATGATGAAAAATTATAAAATTCGAGCGCGGAAGCTAATATTTATATAATTTTTTACAAAAATAAAGTCAGATTTTACCTATTTTTGATAAATACGTTGTATATTGTAAGCTTCATTGGCTGGATTCTAGAATACCTATCACACTTGAAATAGCAATTTTCTTGTTGCAATGTTTTCTTTTACCTAAATTAAGATGAAAAATCATAAAATTCGGGCGCGGAAGCAAATATTTATATGATTTTTTACAAAAATAAAGTCAGATTTTACATATTCTTGAAATGGATATTTTTGTTAATACATTTAAAAACATGCTTTTGGACCTATACTGTGGATAAAATATGATGAAAAATTACAAAATTCGGGCGCGGAAGCAAATTTTTATATGATTTTTTACAAAAATAAAGTCAGATTTTACCTATTTTTGATGAATATCTTGTATATTGTAAGCTACATGGGCTGGATTCTAGAATAACTAACACACTTGAAATAGCAATTTACTTGTTGCAATGTTTTCTTTTAGCTAAAATATGACGAAAAATCATAAAATTCGGGCGCGGAAGCAAATATTTATATGATTTTTTACAAAAATAAAGTCAGATATTACTTATTTTTGAAATGGATATTTTTGGTAAAACATTCATAAACATTCTTTTGGACCTATACTGCGGATAAAATATGATGAAAAATTATAAAATTCGGGCGCGCAAACAAATATTTTTATGATTTTTTACAAAAAAAAAGTCAAATTTTACCTATTTTTGATGAATACATTGTATATTGTAAGCTGCATGGGCTGGATTCTAGAATACCTAACACACTTGAAATAGCAATTTTCTTGTTGCAATGTTTTCTTCTAGCTAAAATATGATGAAAAATCAAAAATTCGGGCTTGGAAGCAAATATTTATATGATTTTTTACAAAAATAAAGTCAGATTTAACATATTTTTGAAATTGATATTTTTGTTAAAACGTTCATAAACATGCTTTTGGACTTATACTATGGATAAAATATGATGTAAAATTATAAAATTCGAGCGCGGAAGCAAATATTTATATAATTTTTTACAAAAATTAAGTCAGTTTTTACCTATTTTTGATGAATACGTTGTATATTGTAAGCTTCATTGGCTGGAATCTAGAATGCCTACCACACTTGACATAGCAATTTTCTTGTTGCAATGTTTTCTTTTACCTAAATTATGATGAAAAATCATAAAATTCGGGCGCGGAAGCAAATATTTATATGATTTTTTAGAAATATAAAGTCATATTTTTTATATTCTTGAAATGGATATTTTTGTTAATAATTCATAAACATGCTTTTGGACCTATACTGTGGATAAAATATGATGAAAAATTATAAAATTCGGGCGCGGAAGCAAATATTTATATGATTTTTTACAAAAAAAAGTCAGATTTTACCTATTTTTGATGAATACGTTATATATTGTAAGCTACATGGGCTGGATTCTAGAATACATAACACACTTGAAATAGCAATTTTCTTGTTGCAATGTTTTCTTTTAGCTAAAATATGATGAAAAATCATAAAATTCGGGCGCGGAAGCAAATAATTATGATTTTTTTACAAAAATAAGTCAGATTTTTCCTATTCTTGAAATGGATATTTTTGTTAAAACATTCATAAACATGCTTTTGGACCTATACTGCGGATAAAATATGATAAAAAATTATAAAATTCGGGCGCGCACACAAATATTTTTATGATTTTTTACAAAAAAAGTCAGATTTTACCTATTTTTGATGAATACATTGTATATTGTGAGCTACATGGGCTGGATTCTAGAATACCTAACACACTTGAAATAGCAATTTTCTTGTTGCAATGTTTTCTTTTAGCTAAAATATGATGAAAACTCATAAAATTCGGGCGCGGAAGCAAATATTTATATGATTTTTTACAAAAATAAAGTCAGATTTTACATATTTTTGAAATGGATATTTTTGTTAAAACGTTCATAAACATGCTTTTGGACCTATACTATGGATAAAATATGATGAAAAATTATAAAATTCGGGCGCGGAAGCAAATATTTATATAATTTTTTACAAAAATAAAGTCAGATTTTACATATATTTAATGAATACGTTGTATATTGTAAGCTTCATGGGCTAGATTCTAGAATACCTACCACACTTGAAATAGCAATTTTCTTGTTGCAATGTTTTTTTTTAGCTAAAATATGATGAAAAATCATAAAATTCGGACTCTGAGATAGCGCGTTATATGATTTTTTACAAAAATAAAGTCAGATTTTACATATTCTTGAAATGGATATTTTTGTTAATACATTCATAAACATGCTTTTGGACCTATACTGTGGATAAAATATGATGAAAAATTATAAAATTTGGGCGCGGAAGCAAATATTTATATGATTTTTTACAAAAAAAAGTCAGATTTTACCTTTTTTTGATGAATACGTTGTATATTGTAAGCTGCATGGGCTGGATTCTAGAATACCTAACACACTTGAAATAGCAATTTACTTGTTGCAATGTTTTCTTTTAGCTAAAATATGATGAGAAATTACAAAATTCGGACGCGGAGGCTAATATTCATATGATTTTTTACAAAAATAATGTCAAATATTACCTTTTCTTGATGAATACGTTGTATATTGTAAGTTAGATGGGCTAGATTCTAGAATACCTACCACACTTGAAATGGCAATTATCTTGTTGCAATGTTTTTTTTAGCTAAAATATGATAAAGAATTGTAAAATTTGGGCGCGGAAGCAAATAATTATATGAGTTTTTACAAAAATAAAGTCAGATTTTAAATATTTTTGATGAATACGTTGTATATTGTAAGCTACATTGGATGGTTTCTAGAATACCTACCACACTTGAAATAGCAATTTTCTTGTTGCAATGTTTTCTTTTAGCTAAAATATAATAAAAAATGATAAAATTCGGGCGCGGAAGCAAATTTTTATGATTATTTACAAAAAAAAATTAAGATTTTTACCTTTTCTTGATTAATACGTTGCATATTGTAAGCTACATGGGCTGGATTCTAGAATACCTACCACACTTGAAATAGCAATTATCTTGTCGCAATGTTTTCTTTTAGCTAAAATATGTTGAAGAATTATAAAATTCGTGCGCGGAAGCAAATATTTATATGATTTTAAAAAAAAAAAAGTCAGATTTTACCTATTCTTGAAATGGATATTTTTGTTAAAACATTCATATTCTTGCTTTAGGATACTATGTATAATTTTAGCATTGGACATGCAGAAGTGACCATAACGTAGTACCAATCAGATACTAAACATTCTATTTTCGGGTGTCATTTTAATAAATACGTTGTATATTGTAAGCTACATGTGTTGGATTCTAGAATACCTACCACACTTGAAATAGCAATTTTCTCGTTGCAATGTTTTCTTATAGCAAAAATATGATAAAGAATTATAAAATTCGGGCGCGGAAGCAAATATTTATATGATATTTTACAAAAATAAAGTCAGATTTTACCTATACTTGAAATGGATATTTTTGTTTAAACATTCATATTCATGCTTTAGGATGTATACTATATATAATTTTCGGGTGTCATTTTAATGAATACGTTGTATATTGTAAGCTACATGTGCTAGATTCTGAAATACCTACCACACTTGAAACATCAATTTTCTTGTTGCAATGTATTCTTTCAGCTAAAATATGATAAAAAATTAAAAAATTCGGTCGCGCAAGCAAATATTTATATGATTTTTACAACAATAAAGTCTGAGTTTACCATTTCTTGATGAATACGTTGTATATTGTAAGCTACATGGGCTGGATTCTAGAATTCCTACCACAATTGAAATAGCAATTTTCTTGATGCAATGTTTTCTTTTAGCTAAAATATGATAAAGAATTGAAAATTCGGGCGCGGAAGCAAATATTTATATGATTTTTTACAAAAATTAAGTCAGATTTTACCTATTCTTGATGAATACGTTGTAGATTGTAAGCTACATGGGCTGGATTCTAGAATACCAACCACATTTGAAATAGCAATTATTTTGTTGCAATGTTTTCTAATGAAGAATTATAAAATTTGGGCGCGGAAGCAAATATTTATATGATTTTTACAAATATAAAGTCAGATTTTACCTATTCTTGAAATGGATATTTTTGTTAAAACATTCATATTCATGCTTTAGGATCTATACTATGGATAATTTTAGCATTGGACATAAAAAAATGACCATAACGTGGTATCAATCAGATAATAAACATTTAATTTTCGGTTTTCCTTTTAATGAATACGTTGTATATTGTAAGCTACTTCGGCTGGATTCTAGGATACCTACCACACTTGAAATAGCAATTTTCTTGTTGCAATGTTTTTTTTTTAGCTAAAATATGATGAAAAATTATAAAATTCGGGCGCGGAGGCAAATATTTATATGATTTTTTACAAAAATAAAGTCAGATTTTATTTATTCTTGATGAATACGTTGTATATTGTAAGCTACATGGGCTGGATTCTAGAATACCTACTACACTTGAAATAGAAATTTTCTTGTTGCAATGTTGTCTTTTAGCTAAAATATGATGAAGAATTATAAAATTTGGGCGCGGAAGAAAAAATTTATACGATTTTTTACAAGAAAAAAGTAAACATAAAACATAAAATGGATCCTGGGCCTTGACAAATGTACACCAGTATATATAGTACTGGAAGAAATGAAAGTGGCAAAACTTCGAGTGGAAACAGAAAAGACAGTAGTGAAATACGAAGAAAGAGTTAGAAACTCAGAGAATTCAATACTAAAAAAATGCTGGAAAGTTTTAAGCAAGGGAGAGGACTACAAAAACAAATTAACAAGATGGGGACACACAAGAAAGGTATATTACGATAGGAATGGATACTCGGAAATGCAAACAGAGAGGAATCGAATAAATGAAGAAAATGTGATCCTCGCCGTGCAACAACGAGATTGGGATATACAGAAGCAGGAACAACAGAGCAGAATAAATCAATCCAATTACAATAAAAGATACAAACAGATACAAACAACAGAGATACGAGTACCACGTTACATGTTAAACACAAAGAAAAATATCAAAATGATAGCAAGATTCAGATGCGGTAACGAAGAAAGAGACAACCAGTATTGGTTACCAAAGGAAAAAAGGAAGTGCAGATTATGTGGCAGAGAAGATGAAACACTGAAGCATTTAAGGGAATATTGCAGAGAAGTAAAAAGAGAAGATAGAGGAGAAATGGAGCTGTTAGAAGATCAGGAGAGAAGTGGATGAACGAAATCATTAAGAAGAGAACAGTAGCATAAATGTATTACGCACACACAATGTAGAATAAAAATGTATATATTATTTCAGTGAATTCTACGCCACTTGGCAAGAATAAATATTAATAAATAAATAAATATACTATGGATAATTTTAGCATTGGACATGCAAAAGTGACCATAACGTGGTACCAATCAGATAATAAACATTAAATTTTCGGGTGTTATTTTAATGAATACGTGGTATATTGTTCGCTTCATGGGCTGGATTCTAGAATAACTACCACACTTGAAATAGCAATTATCTTGTTGCAATGTTTTCTTTTACCTAAAATATGATGAAGAATTATAAAATTCGGGCGCGGAAGCAAGTATTTATATGATTTTTTCAAAAATAAACACAGATTTTACCTGTTCTTGATGAATACGTTGTATATAGTAAGATACATGGGCTGGATTCTAGAATACCTATCACACTTCAAAAAGCAATTTTCTTGTTACTCTGAGATAGCGCGTCTAAAATATGATAAAAAATCATAAAATTCGGGCGCGAAAGCAAATATTTATATGATTTTTTACAAAAATAAAGTCAGATTTTACCTATTCTTGAAATGGATATTTTTGTTAAAACATTCATAAAAATGCTTTTGGACCTATACTGTGGATAAAATATGATGAAAAATTATAAAATTCAAGCGCGGAAGTAAATATTTATATGATTTTTTACAAAAAAAAGTCAGATTTTACCTATTTTTGATGAATACGTTGTATATTGTAAGCTACATGGGATGGATTCTAGAATACCTAACACACTTGAAATAACAATTTTCTTGTTGCAATGTTTTCTTTTAGGTAAAATATGATGAAAAATCATAAAATTCGGGCGCGGAAGCAAGTATTTATATGATTTTTTACAAAAATAAAGTCAGATTTTACATATATTTGAAATAGATATTTTTGTTAAAACATTCATAAACATGCTTTTGGACCTATACTATGGTTAAAATATAATGAAAAATTATAAAAGTCGGGCGCGGAAGCAAATATTTATATAATTTTTTACAAAAATAAAGTCAGATTTGACATATTTTTAATGAATACGTTGTATATTGTAAGCTTCATTGGCTGGATTCTGGAATACCTACCACACTTGAAATAGCAATTTTCTTGTTGCAATGTTTTCTTTACCTAAATTATAATGAAAAATCATAAAATTCGGGTGCGGAAGCAAATATTTATATGATTTTTTACAAAAATAAAGTCAGATGTTTCCTATTCTTGAAATGGATATTTTTGTTAAAACGTTCATAAACATGCTTTTGGACATATACTATGGATAAAATATGATGGAAAATTTTAAAATTCGGGCGCGCAAACAAATATTTATATGATTTTTTACAAAAAAATAGTCAGATTTTACCTATTTTTGTTGAATACGTTGTATATTGTAAGCATCATTGGCTGGATTCTAGAATACCTACCACACTTGAAATAGCAATTTTCTTGTTGCAATGTTTTCTTTTAGCTAAAATATGATAAAAAGTCATAAAATTCGGGTGCGGAAGCAAATATTTATATGATTTTTTACAAAAATAAAGTGAGATTTTACCTATTCTTGAAATGGATATTTTTGTTAAAACATTCATAAACATGCTTTTGGACCAATACTGTGGATAAAATATAATGAAAAATTATAAAATTCGGGCGCGGAAGCAAATATTTATGATTTAAAAAAAAACGCAAATTTTATCTATTTTTTATGAATACGTTATATATTGTAAGCCACATGGGCTGCATTCTAGAATACCTACCACACTTGAAATAGCAATCTTCTTGTTGCAATGTTTTCTTTTACCTAAATTATGATAAAAAATCATAAAATTCGGTCGCGGAAGCAAATATATATATGATTTTTTACAAAAATAAAGTCAGATTTTACCTATTCTTGAAATGGATATTTTTGTTAAAACATTCATAAACATGCTTCTGGACCTATACTATGGATAAAATATGATGAAAAATTATAAAATTCGGGCGCAAAAGCAAATATTTATATAATTTTTTACAAAAAAAAAGTCAGAATTTACCTATTTTTGATGAATACGTTGTATATTGTAAGCTACATGGGCTGGATTCTACAATACCTAACACACTTGAAATAGCAATTTTTTTGTTGCAATGTTTTCTTTTAGCTAAAATATGATGAAAAATCATAAAATTCGGCCGCGGAAGCAAATATTTATATGATTTTTTACAAAAATAAAGTCAGATTTTACCTATTTTTGAAAGGGATATTTTTGTTAAAACATTCATAAGCATGCTTTTGGACCTATACTATGGATAAAATATGATGAAAAATTATCAAATTCGGGCGCGGGAGCAAATATTTTTATAATTTTTTACAAAAATAAAGTCAGATTTTATATATTTCAATAAAATCA
>JAQOWZ010000670.1:0-22561 GCA_035578165.1 Stenolophus ochropezus | reverse complement strand
ACGCGCTATCTCAGAGTGTTTCGAGGGGGCTCAATATATTCAGGATCACGAGGCGGAGCTGAGAGTGACAGAGAGAGAGAGAGAGAGAGAGAGAGAGAGAGAGAGAGAGAGAGAGAGAGAGAGAGATTTATGGGGTAAAAGGGGCGAGACACAATAGGAAAGAGTAAAGAATTCTTACATGGTGGATAACAGCGATGGAATGGATCGCCTTGGTGTAGGCAAGTGCAAATTGGGGCGTGATTTATGACATTACAGCGAGAGTATTCTTTGGCACATGGCCCACCATTTGCACATGGATCAACGCATTTTTGATTCTGACAGGCTTTTGACAAATCACATTCTGAACTGCTTACGCATTCAGGTCGACAATTGGGAGGAGAATTAATCATGCCAGGTAAACAACTACAGATTGGTTGACCGTTGGGGCCCTCGCGACATTGAGCATTATTTCCACAGGGAGACGGATTGCATGGGTTCTTGTAGACAGGGGGAGCTGATTGAGATGAGGGGAAAATTGTTTTATTTTGAAAAAGTTTGAAGCAATGTGGGATGGAAGCAACGGGGGTTAGTGCCATCAAGAAGGAAGCATTAAGGGTCAGAAGAAGAGCATAGAAACGAAATTGAAAACTGAGACAAGTATCTTACTTTCATCTTGCAGATAGTAACAATTAGTGTACGCATTTCCAGTGTAATGATCGAGACATACACACATGACATTGTGGTTTACAACATGACATTGTGCGTTTAATCCACAACTTCCGGGACAAATATCTTTGCATTTTGAGTTTACACAAGCGAGGTGAGATGGACAGTCGGAGTTAAGAACACATTCGGGTCGACAACCTTCATAAGGATTTCCTTTGTATTCATCAATGCAATAACAAGCTCCGACGCCATTTTGTTCTTTGCAAATTGCATTTGAGCCACAAGGACTTGGCGAGCATGGAGTAGGAACTTCATCTTGAATTTCTGATGAAGAACAAAATTGTATTGAGTTAATTATTGTTGGGAAATAAAAATTAAATAATTTAACTATATTTAGTAGCGCATCAGGTGCACTTAAGTAGATTGAAAGCTGAGACACTGCAACATTAAACTCAGCCTTGCTTAGCGTTGCATTGAGAATAATGTTTTTGTTTCAGAAGACATTGAAATTTTCAATGCTTTGAGTCAGAAAACAATAAAGTCTTTAATTCCTTGAGTCAGAAAACAATGAGATTGTTCATGTTTAGAGTCAGAAAACATTAATATTCTGCAGAATATTAATAAACGTTTTTTAAACTGCTTTTGAGTTTCAGGTCATACCTCTAATTTCTTCGCATCTATAGAAGGGATCACCACGATAATTTTCGAGACAAGTGCAAATTGGTTTGTGATTAACGACAGAACATCTTGCATTTTGACCGCAAGTTCCGACACAAGGGTCTTTGCACTTTCGATTCATGCAAGCCAACGAGGTAGAACAGTCTTCATTAATCACGCACTCAGGTCTACAATTTGGAGGAGCGCCGATATATTCAGCAAGACAAGAACAAGCGGGGACACCAGAAATTTCTTTGCAAATACTATTTGGACCGCATGGCGATGGATAGCAAGGATTTTGCGGAGTTGGATCGTCAACTCTAATTGGATTACATCTGGTGAAAGGATCGCCTTCAAAGTTTGGATTACAGCGACAGACAGGCGAGTGAGTGATCACTTGGCAATTGGCATTTATTCCACATGTTCCTGAGTTGCAAGGATTTACGCAACGTTGATTTTGGCATGCTTTCGAGAGGTCACATTCAGAGCTTGTGATGCATTCGGGTCTGCAGTTAGGAGGTGAACCGAGCATGTTGGGAAGGCAGCTGCATATCGGTTGACCATTAGGACCCTCTCTACATTGAGCGTTGTTTCCACACGGAGATGGATAGCAAGGATTGCTGGGTTGTTTAGGTTCATCATAGATGCGACACTGCACGAAAGGATCTCCAGTCATGCCATCACCACATTGACAATTCGGAATGTGATTTTGAACTGTGCAAATGGCATTTGGAGCACAAAGGTTAATGCAGGGATTAACGCAGCGATATCGCACGCATGCTTTATCCCAAGAACATTCGCCACTGTTTGTACATTCTGGTCTACACTCCAAATAAGGATCACCCTTGTAGAGTTCGTTTGAGCATCGACAGATTCCATTCTCACATATTGCATTTCTTCCACAAGGATTCGGTACACATGGATCGTCTTGCACCGGAGGTCTTTCAATTATTCTCGTGCAACCCTCAAATGCGTTTCCAGTGTAGCTTGGTGGACATTCGCAAATGGCAACGTGATTTTGTACTCGACATTCGCTTCCGGATGGACAAGCATTGATGCAAGGATTTTGACATTTTTGATTAATACATGCTTCATTCGGTCCACAATCAGAATTTTGAGTGCACTGAGGTCTACATGATGGCGGAGAACCAATCATATTTTCAACACAGGAGCAGATTGCTTGTCCATTAGGACTCTCACGACAGATTGAATTCGGTCCGCATGGAGACGGAATGCAAGGGTTTCGAGGGGGCTCAATATATTCAGGATCACGAGGCGGGGCTGAGAGTGACAGAGAGAGAGAGAGAGAGAGATTTATGGGGTAAAAGGGGCGAGACACAATAGGAAAGAGTAAAGAATTCTTACATGGTGGATAACAGCGATGGAATGGATCGCCTTGGTGTAGGCAAGTGCAAATTGGGGCGTGATTTATGACATTACAGCGAGAGTATTCTTTGGCACATGGCCCACCATTTGCACATGGATCAACGCATTTTTGATTCTGACAGGCTTTTGACAAATCACATTCTGAACTGCTTACGCATTCAGGTCGACAATTGGGAGGAGAATTAATCATGCCAGGTAAACAACTACAGATTGGTTGACCGTTGGGGCCCTCGCGACATTGAGCATTATTTCCACAGGGAGACGGATTGCATGGGTTCTTGTAGACAGGGGGAGCTGATTGAGATGAGGGGAAAATTGTTTTATTTTGAAAAAGTTTGAAGCAATGTGGGATGGAAGCAACGGGGGTTAGTGCCATCAAGAAGGAAGCATTAAGGGTCAGAAGAAGAGCATAGAAACGAAATTGAAAACTGAGACAAGTATCTTACTTTCATCTTGCAGATAGTAACAATTAGTGTACGCATTTCCAGTGTAATGATCGAGACATACACACATGACATTGTGGTTTACAACATGACATTGTGCGTTTAATCCACAACTTCCGGGACAAATATATTTGCATTTTGAGTTTACACAAGCGAGGTGAGATGGACAGTCGGTGTTAAGAACACATTCGGGTCGACAACCTTCATAAGGATTTCCTTTGTATTCATCAATGCAATAACAAGCTCCGACGCCATTTTGTTCTTTGCAAATTGCATTTGAGCCACAAGGACTTGGCGAGCATGGAGTAGGAACTTCATCTTGAATTTCTGATGAAGAACAAAATTGTATTGAGTTAATTATTGTTGGAAAATAAAAATTAAATAATTTAACTATATTTAGTAGCGCATCAGGTGCACTTAAGTAGATTGAAAGCTGAGACACTGCAACATTAAACTCAGCCTTGCTTAGCGTTGCATTGAGAATAATGTTTTTGTTTCAGAAGACATTGAAATTTTCAATGCTTTGAGTCAGAAAACAATAAAGTCTTTAATTCCTTGAGTCAGAAAACAATGAGATTGTTCATGTTTAGAGTCAGAAAACATTAATATTCTGCAGAATATTAATAAACGTTTTTTAAACTGCTTTTGAGTTTCAGGTCATACCTCTAATTTCTTCGCATCTATAGAAGGGATCACCACGATAATTTTCGAGACAGGTGCAAATTGGTTTGTGATTAACGACAGAACATCTTGCATTTTGACCGCAAGTTCCGACACAAGGATCTTTGCACTTTCGATTCATGCAAGCCAATGAGGTAGAACAGTCTTCATTAATCACGCACTCAGGTCTGCAATTTGGAGGAGCGCCGATATATTCAGCAAGACAAGAACAAGCGGGGACACCAGAAATTTCTTTGCAAATACTATTTGGACCGCATGGCGATGGATAGCAAGGATTTTGCGGAGTTGGATCGTCAACTCTAATTGGATTACATCTGGTGAAAGGATCGCCTTCAAAGTTTGGATTACAGCGACAGACAGGCGAGTGAGTGATCACTTGGCAATTGGCATTTATTCCACATGTTCCTGAGTTGCAAGGATTTACGCAACGTTGATTTTGGCATGCTTTCGAGAGGTCACATTCAGAGCTTGTGATGCATTCGGGTCTGCAGTTAGGAGGTGAACCGAGCATGTTGGGAAGGCAGCTGCATATCGGTTGACCATTAGGACCCTCTCTACATTGAGCGTTGTTTCCACACGGAGATGGATAGCAAGGATTGCTGGGTTGTTTAGGTTCATCATAGATGCGACACTGCACGAAAGGATCTCCAGTCATGCCATCACCACATTGACAATTCGGAATGTGATTTTGAACTGTGCAAATGGCATTTGGAGCACAAAGGTTAATGCAGGGATTAACGCAGCGATATCGCACGCATGCTTTATCCCAAGAACATTCGCCACTGTTTGTACATTCTGGTCTACACTCCAAATAAGGATCACCCTTATAGAGTTCGTTTGAGCATCGACAGATTCCATTTTCACAAATTGCATTTCTTCCACAAGGATTCGGCACACATGGATCGTCTTGCACCGGAGGTCTTTCAATTATTCTCGTGCAACCCTCAAATGCGTTTCCAGTGTAGCTTGGTGGACATTCGCAAATGGCAACGTGATTTTGTACTCGACATTCGCTTCCGGATGGACAAGCATTGATGCAAGGATTTTGACATTTCTGATTGATACATGCTTCATTCGGTCCACAATCAGAATTTTGAGTGCACTGTGGTCTACATGATGGCGGAGAACCAATCATATTTTCAACACAGGAGCAGATTGCTTGTCCATTAGGACTCTCACGACAGATTGAATTTCTTCCACATGGAGACGGAATGCAAGGGTTTCGAGGGGGCTCAATATATTCAGGATCACGAGGCGGGGCTGAGAGTGACAGAGAGAGAGAGAGAGAGAGATTTATGGGGTAAAAGGGGCGAGACACAATAGGAAAGAGTAAAGAATTCTTACATGGTGGATAACAGCGATGGAATGGATCGCCTTGGTGTAGGCAAGTGCAAATTGGGGCGTGATTTATGACATTACAACGAGAGTATTCTTTGGCACATGGCCCACCATTTGCACATGGATCAACGCATTTTTGATTCTGACAGGCTTTTGACAAATCACATTCTGAACTGCTTACGCATTCAGGTCGACAATTGGGAGGAGAATTAATCATGCCAGGTAAACAACTACAGATTGGTTGACCGTTGGGGCCCTCGCGACATTGAGCATTATTTCCACAGGGAGACGGATTGCATGGGTTCTTGTAGACAGGGGGAGCTGATTGAGATGAGGGGAAAATTGTTTTATTTTGAAAAAGTTTGAAGCAATGTGGGATGGAAGCAACGGGGGTTAGTGCCATCAAGAAGGAAGCATTAAGGGTCAGAAGAAGAGCATAGAAACGAAATTGAAAACTGAGACAAGTATCTTACTTTCATCTTGCAGATAGTAACAATTAGTGTACGCATTTCCAGTGTAATGATCGAGACATACACACATGACATTGTGGTTTACAACATGACATTGTGCGTTTAATCCACAACTTCCGGGACAAATATCTTTGCATTTTGAGTTTACACAAGCGAGGTGAGATGGACAGTCGGAGTTAAGAACACATTCGGGTCGACAACCTTCATAAGGATTTCCTTTGTATTCATCAATGCAATAACAAGCTCCGACGCCATTTTGTTCTTTGCAAATTGCATTTGAGCCACAAGGACTTGGCGAGCATGGAGTAGGAACTTCATCTTGAATTTCTGATGAAGAACAAAATTGTATTGAGTTAATTATTGTTGGGAAATAAAAATTAAATAATTTAACTATATTTAGTAGCGCATCAGGTGCACTTAAGTAGATTGAAAGCTGAGACACTGCAACATTAAACTCAGCCTTGCTTAGCGTTGCATTGAGAATAATGTTTTTGTTTCAGAAGACATTGAAATTTTCAATGCTTTGAGTCAGAAAACAATAAATTCTTTAATTCCTTGAGTCAGAAAACAATGAGATTGTTCATGTTTAGAGTCAGAAAACATTAATATTCTGCAGAATATTAATAAACGTTTTTTAAACTGCTTTTGAGTTTCAGGTCATACCTCTAATTTCTTCGCATCTATAGAAGGGATCACCACGATAATTTTCGAGACAAGTGCAAATTGGTTTGTGATTAACGACAGAACATATTGCATTTTGACCGCAAGTTCCGACACAAGGGTCTTTGCACTTTCGATTCATGCAAGCCAACGAGGTAGAACAGTCTTCATTAATCACGCACTCAGGTCTGCAATTTGGAGGAGCGCCGATATATTCAGCAAGACAAGAACAAGCGGGGACACCAGAAATTTCTTTGCAAATACTATTTGGACCGCATGGCGATGGATAGCAAGGATTTTGCGGAGTTGGATCGTGAACTCTAATTGGATTACATCTGGTGAAAGGATCGCCTTCAAAGTTTGGATTACAGCGACAGACAGGCGAGTGAGTGATCACTTGGCAATTGGCATTTATTCCACATGTTCCTGAGTTGCAAGGATTTACGCAACGTTGATTTTGGCATGCTTTCGAGAGGTCACATTCAGAGCTTGTGATGCATTCGGGTCTGCAGTTAGGAGGTGAACCGAGCATGTTGGGCAGGCAGCTGCATATCGGTTGACCATTAGGACCCTCTCTACATTGAGCGTTGTTTCCACACGGAGATGGATAGCAAGGATTGCTGGGTTGTTTAGGTTCATCATAGATGCGACACTGCACGAAAGGATCTCCAGTCATGCCATCACCACATTGACAATTCGGAATGTGATTTTGAACTGTGCAAATGGCATTTGGAGCACAAAGGTTAATGCAGGGATTAACGCAGCGATATCGCACGCATGCTTTATCCCAAGAACATTCGCCACTGTTTGTACATTCTGGTCTACACTCCAAATAAGGATCACCCTTATAGAGTTCGTTTGAGCATCGACAGATTCCATTTTCACAAATTGCATTTCTTCCACAAGGATTCGGCACACATGGATCGTCTTGCACCGGAGGTCTTTCAATTATTCTCGTGCAACCCTCAAATGCGTTTCCAGTGTAGCTTGGTGGACATTCGCAAATGGCAACGTGATTTTGTACTCGACATTCGCTTCCGGATGGACAAGCATTGATGCAAGGATTTTGACATTTTTGATTAATACATGCTTCATTCGGTCCACAATCAGAATTTTGAGTGCACTGAGGTCTACATGATGGCGGAGAACCAATCATATTTTCAACACAGGAGCAGATTGCTTGTCCATTAGGACTCTCACGACAGATTGAATTCGGTCCGCATGGAGACGGAATGCAAGGGTTTCGAGGGGGCTCAATATATTCAGGATCACGAGGCGGGGCTGAGAGTGACAGAGAGAGAGAGAGAGAGAGATTTATGGGGTAAAAGGGGCGAGACACAATAGGAAAGAGTAAAGAATTCTTACATGGTGGATAACAGCGATGGAATGGATCGCCTTGGTGTAGGCAAGTGCAAATTGGGGCGTGATTTATGACATTACAGCGAGAGTATTCTTTGGCACATGGCCCACCATTTGCACATGGATCAACGCATTTTTGATTCTGACAGGCTTTTGACAAATCACATTCTGAACTGCTTACGCATTCAGGTCGACAATTGGGAGGAGAATTAATCATGCCAGGTAAACAACTACAGATTGGTTGACCGTTGGGGCCCTCGCGACATTGAGCATTATTTCCACAGGGAGACGGATTGCATGGGTTCTTGTAGACAGGGGGAGCTGATTGAGATGAGGGGAAAATTGTTTTATTTTGAAAAAGTTTGAAGCAATGTGGGATGGAAGCAACGGGGGTTAGTGCCATCAAGAAGGAAGCATTAAGGGTCAGAAGAAGAGCATAGAAACGAAATTGAAAACTGAGACAAGTATCTTACTTTCATCTTGCAGATAGTAACAATTAGTGTACGCATTTCCAGTGTAATGATCGAGACATACACACATGACATTGTGGTTTACAACATGACATTGTGCGTTTAATCCACAACTTCCGGGACAAATATATTTGCATTTTGAGTTTACACAAGCGAGGTGAGATGGACAGTCGGAGTTAAGAACACATTCGGGTCGACAACCTTCATAAGGATTTCCTTTGTATTCATCAATACAATAACAAGCTCCGACGCCATTTTGTTCTTTGCAAATTGCATTTGAGCCACAAGGACTTGGCGAGCATGGAGTAGGAACTTCATCTTGAATTTCTGATGAAGAACAAAATTGTATTGAGTTAATTATTGTTGGGAAATAAAAATTAAATAATTTAACTATATTTAGTAGCGCATCAGGTGCACTTAAGTAGATTGAAAGCTGAGACACTGCAACATTAAACTCAGCCTTGCTTAGCGTTGCATTGAGAATAATGTTTTTGTTTCAGAAGACATTGAAATTTTCAATGCTTTGAGTCAGAAAACAATAAAGTCTTTAATTCCTTGAGTCAGAAAACAATGAGATTGTTCATGTTTAGAGTCAGAAAACATTAATATTCTGCAGAATATTAATAAACGTTTTTTAAACTGCTTTTGAGTTTCAGGTCATACCTCTAATTTCTTCGCATCTATAGAAGGGATCACCACGATAATTTTCGAGACAGGTGCAAATTGGTTTGTGATTAACGACAGAACATCTTGCATTTTGACCGCAAGTTCCGACACAAGGATCTTTGCACTTTCGATTCATGCAAGCCAATGAGGTAGAACAGTCTTCATTAATCACGCACTCAGGTCTGCAATTTGGAGGAGCGCCGATATATTCAGCAAGACAAGAACAAGCGGGGACACCAGAAATTTCTTTGCAAATACTATTTGGACCGCATGGCGATGGATAGCAAGGATTTTGCGGAGTTGGATCGTCAACTCTAATTGGATTACATCTGGTGAAAGGATCGCCTTCAAAGTTTGGATTACAGCGACAGACAGGCGAGTGAGTGATCACTTGGCAATTGGCATTTATTCCACATGTTCCTGAGTTGCAAGGATTTACGCAACGTTGATTTTGGCATGCTTTCGAGAGGTCACATTCAGAGCTTGTGATGCATTCGGGTCTGCAGTTAGGAGGTGAACCGAGCATGTTGGGCAGGCAGCTGCATATCGGTTGACCATTAGGACCCTCTCTACATTGAGCGTTGTTTCCACACGGAGATGGATAGCAAGGATTGCTGGGTTGTTTAGGACTCTGAGATAGCGCGTACTGCACGAAAGGATCTCCAGTCATGCCATCACCACATTGACAATTCGGAATGTGATTTTGAACTGTGCAAATGGCATTTGGAGCACAAAGGTTAATGCAGGGATTAACGCAGCGATATCGCACGCATGCTTTATCCCAAGAACATTCGCCACTGTTTGTACATTCTGGTCTACACTCCAAATAAGGATCACCCTTATAGAGTTCGTTTGAGCATCGACAGATTCCATTTTCACAAATTGCATTTCTTCCACAAGGATTCGGCACACATGGATCGTCTTGCACCGGAGGTCTTTCAATTATTCTCGTGCAACCCTCAAATGCGTTTCCAGTGTAGCTTGGTGGACATTCGCAAATGGCAACGTGATTTTGTACTCGACATTCGCTTCCGGATGGACAAGCATTGATGCAAGGATTTTGACATTTCTGATTGATACATGCTTCATTCGGTCCACAATCAGAATTTTGAGTGCACTGTGGTCTACATGATGGCGGAGAACCAATCATATTTTCAACACAGGAGCAGATTGCTTGTCCATTAGGACTCTCACGACAGATTGAATTTCTTCCACATGGAGACGGAATGCAAGGGTTTCGAGGGGGCTCAATATATTCAGGATCACGAGGCGGGGCTGAGAGTGACAGAGAGAGAGAGAGAGAGAGAGATTTATGGGGTAAAAGGGGCGAGACACAATAGGAAAGAGTAAAGAATTCTTACATGGTGGATAACAGCGATGGAATGGATCGCCTTGGTGTAGGCAAGTGCAAATCGGGGCGTGATTTATGACATTACAGCGAGAGTATTCTTTGGCACATGGCCCACCATTTGCACATGGATCAACGCATTTTTGATTCTGACAGGCTTTTGACAAATCACATTCTGAACTGCTTACGCATTCAGGTCGACAATTGGGTGGAGAATTGATCATGCCAGATAAACAACTACAGATTGGTTGACCGTTGGGGCCTTCGCGACATTGAGCATTATTTCCACAGGGAGACGGATTGCATGGATTCTTGTAGACAGGGGGAGCTGATTGAGGGCAAGAGAAGACGAATCAATAAATATTATTTGAAAGGACTTGAATTGGAAGCAACTGGAGTTAGAAGCAGTGAAAAGTCTAAGATAAATCGTGAGTTAGGGAAGCGATGTTTGTTAGGGGAGCTCAGAATTTGAATTTTTTCGAATCTCATGTTAGAATAAAAGATCTCTAAATAATAATTCTTACATTCGTCTTGCTGATAATAGCAATTAGTGTACGCATTTCCAGTGTAATGATCGAGACATACACACATGACATTGTGGTTTACAACATGACATTGTGCGTTTAATCCACAACTTCCAGGGCAAATATCTTTGCATTTTGAGTTTACACAAGCGAGGTGAGATGGACAGTCGGAGTTAAGAACACATTCGGGTCGACAACCTTCATAAGGATTTCCTTTGTATTCATCAATGCAATAACAAGCTCCGACGCCATTTTGTTCTTTACAAATTGCATTTGAGCCACAAGGACTTGGAGTACATGGAGTAAGAACTTCATCTTGGATTTCTGATAAGACATTTGGGAATTTAGCGGATTTATCGTATTTTTAAAACATTTTAACAACAGACAATATGAGGTTCAGTAATTATAAGTAATAGACAGGAATTAAAGATAGAACATACCTCGAATTTCCTCACAACTATAGAAGGGATCACCACGATAATTTTCGAGACAAGTGCAAATTGGTTTGTGATTAACGACGGAACATCTTGCATTTTGACCGCAAGTTCCGACACAAGGATCTTTGCACTTTCGATTCATGCAAGCTAGCAATGTTGGACAGTCTTCATTAATCACGCACTCAGGTCTGCAATTTGGAGGAGCGCCGATATATTCAGCAAGACAAGAACATGCTGGGACACCAGAAATTTCTTTGCAAATACTATTTGGACCGCATGGCGATGGATAGCAAGGATTTTGCGGAGTTGGATCGTCAACTCTAATCGGATTACATCTGGTGAAAGGATCGCCTTCAAAGTTTGGATTACAGCGACAGACAGGCGAGTGACTCTGAGATAGCGCGTTAGCATTTATTCCACATGTTCCTGAGTTGCAAGGATTTACGCAACGTTGATTTTGGCATGCTTTCGAGAGGTCGCATTCAGAGCTTGTGACGCATTCGGGTCTGCAGTTAGGAGGTGAACCGAGCATGTTGGGAAGGCAGCTGCATATAGCATGACCGTTCGGGCTCTCTCTGCATTGAGCGTTGTTTCCACATGGAGATGGATAGCATGGATTGCTGGGTTGTTTAGGTTCATCATAGATGCGACACTGCACGAAAGGATCTCCAGTCATGCCATCACCACATTGACAATTCGGAATGTGATTTTGAACTGTGCAAATAGCATTTGGAGCACAGATATTGATGCAAGGATCTATACATCGGTTGCGGACGCATGCTTTATTAGTTGAACAATCTGCGCTACTGGTACACTCTGGTCTACACTCCAAATAAGGATCACCCTTGTAGAGTTCGTTTGAGCATCGACATATTCCATTCTCACAAATTGCATTTCTTCCACAAGGATTCGGCACACATGGATCGTCTTGCACCGGAGGTCTTTCAATTATTCTCGTGCAACCCTCAAATGCATTTCCAGTATAACCTGGCGGACATTCACAATTGGCAACATGATTTTGAACTCGACACTCGCTTGTAGATGGACAAGCATTGATGCAAGGATTTTGACATTTCTGATTAATGCATGCTTCATTTTGTCCACAATCAGAGTTGCGTACACACTGAGGTCTACATGATGGCGGAGAGCCAATCATATTCTCGACACAAGAGCAGATCGGTTGACCACTTGGACTTTCACGACAGATTGAATTTGGACCACATGGAGATGGAATGCAAGGATTGATTGGCTCTTGATATATTGGTGTCTTCTCCTCAATCGCAGTACATCCTGAGAATGGATCACCTTTTGAAATATAAAATTGTTTTAATTAGTATTATGTTTTTGGCTATCAGTATGTGAAGAAATATTATGACTTGTAAAATACATACCACTTGTTCCTGGTCTGCATTTACATAATGGCCGGTGTTTTTGTACAATACATTCAGCTAGTCGTCCACACAAGTCACTTGTGCATGGTGACTTGCATCGATTGTTTATGCAAGCAAGATTATCTGGACATTCGCTGTTTAATACACATTCAGGCTTGCAATTTGGTGGTGAACCAATGTAATTAGCCTCGCAAGTGCAGACAGGTTGATCGTTGTTTACTCTGCATTGTGCATTTGGTCCACAAGGCGAAGGATAGCATGGATTTATAGGTTGTTTGGTAATTGGCTCGTCTTCAACTTTGACGCATTCAGTGAAGGCATTTCCTTGGAAGCCAGTTAAGCAATTGCATGAAGGAACATGATTAATGACATTGCATTCAGCGTTTCTTCCACAAACTCCTGAGCATGGATTGATGCACTTGTTATTGATGCAGGCTTGATTAAGTAGACATTCTGAATCGGTTACGCATTCTGGTTTACAGCCAACGTGAGGATCTCCAAAATGATCTGGAATACATTTACATGATCCAGCTCCATTTCGTTCTGTGCACTCAGCATTGTATCCACATGGAGCCAAGTCGCAAACACTAATTGGATCTTCTTGTCTTCTTGGTGTGCAACGATAGAATGGATCTCCTTCGGTATGTTGAGGACAAGTGCAAGTGATTGAGTGAGAAACGACTTTACATTCTGCTCCCTCTCCACAAATACTTGGACATGGATTTACACATCTGTGCTTTTCGCAAATTCGATCATTCGGGCAATCGGAGTTGATTGAACATTCGGGATGACAATGAGGTGGACTGCCAATATAGTTATCGTAGCATGTGCAAATCGCTTGACCAGCTGAACTCTCGCGACAATTTGCATTGGGTCCGCATGGCGATGGAATGCATGGATTTGATTTCTCCATAACAACTGGTGGCTTCTCTTGTGGCACACATCGTCGGAATGGATCGCCTAATAGGATGAATATTTTAAAAATAATAATTTATCATTTTTTGCACGCTGGTACTCAATTTTAAATTTTTCTCACCTGTCATATCAGCATCGCATGTGCAAATCGGTGAATGATTGCGAACATCACATCTGGCATTGAAACCGCACGCTCCAGGACAAGGATCTGCACATTTTTGTCTGATGCATGATTGCGTCAACGCACATTCTGAGCTTACTGTACATTCGGGTCTGCATTGAGGTGGTGTGCCAGAATATCCTTGCAAGCAACTGCAAAGCGCTTGACCATTGTGTACTCTGCATTCGCTGTATGCACCACAAGGATTTGGATTGCAGGGTTCTCTGATAATTACTTTAGTATCCTCTTGCACTGGTGTGCATTGAACGAGAGGATTTCCTTCCATTTTATCGGGACATGAACAAATTGCTACATGATTTACGGCTTCACAGAGTGCATTATGACCACAAATACCAATGCAAGGATCGACACAGTGCTTTCTGACACAAGCTTTATTGCGGGGACAATCGGCATTTAAGACACATTCGGGGCGACAAGACTCATAGGGATTTCCTTGATAATCAAGAATGCAGAAGCATTGACCATTGCGACATTCTGCATTAAGGCCACAAGCGCCGTCACAGGGATCAGCATTAAGGGGTCTCGAAGTTGTTGTAATGGGAACGCAGCCTCTGAAGGGATCACCAGTCATGCCAGATTGGCAAGAGCAGACGGGGGTATGCGATAGAACGTGACATTCAGTAAACGAACCACAAGAGCCGATACAAGGATCTTTGCATTGCTTATTAATGCAAGTCATGGAAGTGCTACATTCGGAGGCAACGAGGCATTCGGGGCGGCAGTTTGGTGGGGAGTTCCGCATACTCTGAGATAGCGCGTAGAGTCACCAGAGAGTCGACAGACAGAGTTGGGGCCGCAGGGATTTGGTGTGCAAGATGGGGATCGACTTGTAGTTGTTTCAATTTCATCATGGGCTATTTTTGGGTGATTGGGTTGGCAATAAGAGACACGTCGAAAATTAAGAAAGTGTGTGATAAAAAAGAAAAGTGTACTTACGTATTCTTGAGCATTGAGTGAATGGGTCACCCTGATAGTCACGTTGGCACGAACAAATCGGAGCATGATTGCGCACTTCACAGCGAGCATTGATTCCGCAAGTATTTGGACATGGATCGACGCACTTTTGACTAATGCAAGCCAAATGCGATGGACATTCGGAACTAACAACACACTCTGGTCGACAATTGGGTGGTGAACCACTCATGCCAGGCAAACAGCTGCAAATTGGTTGATTATTGGGGCCTTCTTTGCATTGCGAGTTGGCGCCACATGGAGACGGAGTGCAAGGGTTGATCTTTGGTGGTGGAGTGACAGGAATTTCTCTACACATTGAGAATGGATCGCCTTGATAGCCAGCAACACATTCGCATGTTGGAATGTGATTGTGAACATTGCAACGAGCATTGATGCCACAAACACCTGGGCAAGGATCTTCGCATTTGTAGTTTCTCGTGCAAGCAAGTTGAGGACTGCACTCGTCATTAACTTCGCACTCTCGTGTGCATGCAGTATAAGGATCGCCTTGTGGATAATCTGGTAAACAATAGCAAGCTCCTGCGCCATTTCTTTCACGACATTCAGCATTGTGTCCGCATGGATTTGTCTCACAAGGACTCAAAATTGGTGTTCGTGCAGTTGCTAAAAAGAGTTGAAAAGTTGAAATTAAATATAATGATATGAAATGTCTACCATTTGTCTACTCACTTAGTGGAACGAGGCTGCAAGAAATCGTGGGATCGCCTTCATATCCAGGCAAGCAGCTACAGAAAGCATTATGGTTGACAACATTGCAGCGTGCATTTTCAGGTGCACATGGATTATCAGTGCAAGGATCGATGCATCGATTGTTGTGACATGCCTTAGATGGTTCACACTCGTGACTGTATGAGCATTCGGGTCTACAATTTGGTGGTGTACCAATCATGTATTGCAAACAGCTGCAAACTGGTCCATTTGAACTTTCACGGCATTGAGAATTTGGTCCACATGGTGATGGGCTGCAAGGATTTTTGCGTTCAATTGGCTCTGTAAAATATAAGATTATAGTAATTTTAACAATAATTTGAAGAACTTTTGTTCATACTATCTGGCTTCAGACATCTAGTGAACGGATCGCCTTCATATCCATTATCACATGTGCAAATAGCATTGTGATTGATGACATTGCAACGGCTGTGTTCGGGAGCGCATGGCGAATGTTCTCTGCATGGATCTTTGCAGCGTTCATTAATGCAAGCTTTGTTTTGATCACATTCTGTGCTAACGACGCATTCTGGTCTGCAATTTGGAGGGCTGTTGAAATATCCTGGCAGGCATGAGCACACGGCTTGACTATTCTTCACTCTGCACTGACTGTTTGGACCGCAAGGCGATGGAGTGCATGGTTCACGTGGGCGTGGTGTTGCTGTAGAAATAGAAACAATTTATTTTGTGTCTCTTTAAATTAGTATACTGATTTAGCTTACTGATTTCACGAAGTTTACACTCTCTAGTCGGTTCGCCATCATATCCCTCCATACACTGACAAACAGCGTTGTGGGAAATGACACGACACTCGCTATTACGACCACATAAGCCAATGCAAGGATTTTTGCACTTTTTGTTAATGCAAGCCAAGTCACTAGGGCACTCAGAGTTTGTTGTGCATTCAGGGCGGCAGCCTGCATAAGGATCTCCGCGGAAATCAGGCAGACATGTGCATGAACCTGCACCATTGAAAGTTTTGCATTCGGCATTTGATCCGCAAGGAGATGGATTGCATGGGTCGCGTTTTTCTTCCACTGGTGGTGCTAGAATATGATGTTTAGATTAGACATTGCTCACGACAAAAGATTAATGTCATTAGGGTGAAGCAAAGTTAAGAAATAAAACTGCTTTCTGTCAACTACATATTGTTTGGAAATCATTGAGAAAATCAATTGACAGCAAACAGTTGAAGGCAAAATAGAATAAAACCAAAGACCGAAAACCAAAGAATAAAGATAATGAAATATTTCAAAAAACTCTTCATAAACTAAAACTAAAGGTATAACTGTACAAAAAAAATTGGAAAACATAAGCATATCCCATGACATAATCTATACTTAAAACTACACCATCAAATAAAATTGACCAGAATATCGAATCGACGCTTAAGACTCTAATAATTAATATGATAACTTATAAAACTAAATACATGACCGCACCATTAGATGTGTTAGTAGGAGTAAAGAGGTATATAAGAGATGACAAAAGCTTACTGAATTGTATTTGAGAGCATGCAGAAAAGGGATCGCCAGTAAAACCATGCAAACAGTAACACTGAGCAGAATGTGACACTGCGTTACATTCAGCGTTTACTCCACACGCGCCCACGCATGGGTCAACGCATTTATAGTTTGCGCAGGCAAGATTCAGAGGACAATCAGAGTTAAATACACATTCGGGTCGACAGTTGGGTGGTTTTCCAATATATGATGGTTTACATGTGCATGCAACAGTATTTTCGATGCTTTGACAAATTGAATTGGGGCCGCATGGGGAAGCAAGACATGGATCGACAGGATCTTGTTCAACTAAAAGAATTTTAGGATTTGAAATTTTTGTGCCACTAAATTTTCCAAAATGCATGAGAACATTACTTTTAATCGGGTGACATTCGCTGAAAGGATCGCCTTCGTAACCGTCTTTACATCTACAAATGGCGTTATGATTCGCAACTATGCAACGAGTGTTGTCTCTAGCACATGGACTAGCCGTACATGGATCAATGCAAAGTCTATTAATGCAAGATCTCGACAATTCGCATTCGGAGTTTGTAGTGCACTCAGGTCGGCAATTTGGAGGCGAACCTCGCATATCGGGAAGGCAAGAGCAAACTGCATGATTATTCACACTCGGACGACATTGAGAGTTTGCACCGCAGGGTGTTGGAACACAAGGGTTAACAGGAACTGTAGTGAAATTATAGACATGAATTAGTGAAAGTTGCCCTAACTGCTTCTCAACAACATTTGTGTTCTTACTGATATCTCTGACAATTTCATAGCAGCCTGATCGAGCATCGCCCGTATATCCATCATTACAGACACAAGAAGGCATGTGATTGAAGCCAATGCACTGAGCATTTGCTCCACATGCGCCTATACAAACATCCTTGCACTTGTTCTGATAGCAAGCTTTATGTGATGGACAATCGAAACTCGAGAGACATTCCGGTCGGCAGCCAAGATAAGAATCGCCGAAATAATCTTTTTCACAAGTACAAGATGCAACACCATTTTTCTCTCTACAAATTGCATTTGCACCGCATGGCGATGGTTCGCAAGGTCTAACAGGCTCTTCGATGATGGGAGCTGCAGTGAACGATTTAAGGGAAAGTATGAGTGATTGCTCATTGCTTAGATTTTCAATGAACATCTTACGTTGAACGAAATCGCATGACGAGTAGGCATCTCCTTTGTAACCATCGATGCACTTGCAAGTGGCTTTGTGATAAATGACCTGACAAACGGCATTCGATCCACATGAGCCAATGCAAGGATCTTTACAACGAAGATTGTGACAAGCTTTGTTTGCTGGACATTCTGAATCGGTTGTGCATTCTGGTCTGCACATTGGCGGTCTTCCGACAGTATTTTCAACGCATGAGCAGACAGGAGTTCCTCTGCTACTTTCTCTACATTTCGAGTGAGGACCGCAAGGACTTGGAATGCATGGATGCTCTGGATCTTTTGGAGCTGGTTCTATTTCATTTAAATACATGAAACAATTAGAGAAATTGGCCGAAAAAAGAAAGTAATCGTTCGTCTTACTTTCATCAGCGAAGCATTTAATGAAGGGATCTCCGGTCAAACCATTTTGGCATACGCAAACTGGACTATGACTAACAACTTCGCAGATAGCATTGATTCCGCAAATATCGCGTGTCCGACATGGATCTACACATCGTAATTGCTCATTGCAAGCTTTATTTAATGGACAGTCGGCGCTTGTGAGACACTCTGGGTTGCAAGCAACATAAGGATCTCCGTAATAATATTGTTTGCAAGTGCATGAACCAACTCCTTTGCTTTCCTTACAAATTGCATTCGAACCACATGGATTCGACTGACAAGGGGTTTTTGGAACCGGCAAGTAAGTTACTGGAAATATTTTTAGTGAAAATTTGAGTACAGGAGTTTTTCGGAGTGGAATTTTTTATCTAAAATCTTACAATCTGGTTTCTTATGGCAATTCACGAGAGGATTGCCAGTATAGCCTTCAATGCAATAACATGCGGGAGAGTGATTGATAACCGTACATCTATAAAAATAAATTCCCACAATTATAAAAATCATTCCTATAAAATGCTTTTGCAAAAATTTTCCTTCGACCCTCATACCTAGTATTCATTCCACATGCGCCTTGGCACGCGTCAACGCAACGTGTGTTCATGCACGCTTGCGAATAGTCGCAATCATTGTTTACTACACACTCTGGACGGCAGTGAACGTATGGATCACCGAAAAAGTTTTTCATGCAACTACAAGAACCAACACCATTTCTTTCTTTACACACTGCATTGACCCCACAAGGAGAGGGATCGCAAGGTTTGGGAATTTCTGGTGGCAGTAAAGCTATTTCGTAAATAAAAGAGGCGGAAAGAGAAGAAAGAAATATTGGAGAGATGAGAGTAGAGACATCTTTGACACTGAAGTATATTCGTGCGTTTTCTTCCTGTCTATAAAACAAAAGTACCCATTCCAAACACAGGATGCAAGATAATAAATAGAATAGTGAACTTATCGATAGATAAAATAAAAATGATTGCTTTAGAAATTCCATGAGATCGTAATGTGATGGTAAAAGTCTATCTGAACGATTTTCGTTGTGAATTTTTTTCAAAAAATTCTTACAATAAAAAATTCGCTAAAAATACTAAAATTTTGGTATCAAAATCGAGAGAAAAACTTCAGACAGATTTTTTAAAAAAATAATGAGATCATAATGATTTATACAAAAGTGACAGAAGAAAAATGATTTTTTTGCAAATGTATAGAAAAGCATAGCGAATTTCTAAAGCAATTTTTAAAAACTTGATTGCATTCTATTGTACTAAAACAGGAATAATAGACGAAAAAACCCTGAGAGGAAAAACACTGTGGTGGGTAGCTTAAAACAGTAATAAAGAAATTTCATAAAAGGTTCAAGACAAAAAATCCAAGCCAATAAGAATATTGGAAAATAAACTCACGTTCTCTGTAGATACAACCGCTGTATGGATCTCCTTGATAGTCCTTCGAGATGCACTCACATTGGGGCACATGGTTATGGGCAGTACAAATGGCATTATTACCGCAAGCTCCGATACACGCGTCGACACATCGTCCTCTAATGCAAGTTCTCGTCGATGGACAATCTTGAGCGATTGAGCATTCTGGTCTGCAGTTTGGCGGTGCACCCAGCATATTTTCGACACATGTACAAATAGCTTCATTGTTTGCACCCTTTCGACAGATCGAATTTGGTCCACATGGTGATGGCACACATGGATTTTCATCATAAATTATTGGTTCTGAGAAGCACGAGAAAATAGGTATTAAAATCACAATCACATCAGAAAGCTGATGTTACTTACGTTCTTTTGTGCAGCCGACAAATGGATCACCTACATAGGTCGGTAAGCAATGACAGAATACATTATGATTAGTAGCTCGGCACTCGGCATTGCGTCCACAAGCATTTGTTGTGGTAGTACAGGGATCTCTACATTTCTTTCCAATGCAAGCTTCGCTCTGCTTACAATCGGAATGGAGAAGGCACTCGAATTTACAGTTAGGTGGAGCGTTAATGGCATCAGGGAGACAAGAGCAGACTGGGCGTCCGTCTCTATTTTGGCACAAGGCATTAGGACCGCATGGGTTATTTTCACAAGGATCTGTTCGTCTATCGGGAACAACTTCTTTAACGCAACCAGTAAATGGATTGCCAGTCATGCCGGGTTCACAGAGACAATTAACGTTATGGTTGTTAACTTCACAGACAGTGTTACGACCACAAAGGCCAGGACAAGGATCTCGACAGAAGTAATTGATACAATTCAAATGAGATGGACATTCGTTACTTGAGACACATTCGGGCTTGCAGCCAGTGTTGTAAGGATCGCCTTGATATGGCGGAATGCAGGCACATGAATATTTCGAGTTATCAATCATGGTGCATTGTGAGTTTGCGGCACAAGGGTTATTATCACATGGGTTTTGATTATCATGAACGACGACTTTCGTGCACTCGGCAAACGCATCACCGCGATAGCCTTCAATGCACTGACAAACAGCAACGTGGTTTTGAACGCGACATTCACTATTGTAGCCGCAAGGATTATTTGCACATGGATTCTGGCAGCGATTATTCACACATCCCTCGCTGTACGAGCAATCAGCATCAATCACGCATTCAGGTCGACAGTTTGGTGGCTTTCCGAAGTAATTTGCTTGACATGAGCACACTGGTCGTTTCTGCTCGATCACACAGATCGAATAAGGACCACATGGTGATGGCTCGCATGGATTTTTCTCGACCACCACTGGTTGATCATCTCGTGGATGGCAAGCTATGAAAGGATCGCCGACCATTCGATTCTCGCAACGACAAATTGGATTATGGTTTTTGACATCGCAAATGGCTCGAAGTCCGCAAGGATTCTCTGTGCACGGGTTAACGCAGCGATTACGAATGCAAGATTCGCTTAATCCGCAATCAGAGCTTAAGACACATTCAGGTCGGCAGTGAGGTGGCGAGCCTTTCATTCCCGAGAGACACGAACATGTTGCACCTCCGAAAGCTGTTGAAAACGTAAACATATGCATGCAATGAAGTTTTTTGAATGAACTTAAATAATAATAAGCCTTACCTGAAATGTGGCATTTGCTGTAAGGTCCGCATGGAGTCGGTGGGCCGCAAGGATTTGTGACTACAACTGGTGTGTCGTCTGGTTGATCTGTGCAAGATTCGTATGGATTGCCTCTAAGACCTGGATTACAAGAGCAAACAGCCTTGTGATTCTTCACTTCACAGGTCGCTCTGGATCCGCAAATATCTTCTTGGCAAGGATTCACGCAATGACTTCTAATACATGCCTTATCATGAGCACAATCTGAGTTGATTCGACATTCGGGATGACAACCAATCAACGCATTTCCGTAAAAGTCCTTTTGACACACGCACTTAAATACTTTTCCTTTTTGCGAGCATTCAGCATTTGGTCCACAAATATTATCACCGCAAGTCACTTTCGGCTCATGTGGTGTATATTCACAGTGTTCATACGGATCTCCATACATTTTCTCCATACAGCGACAATTTGGTTTATGAGAAATGACATCGCACACAGTGTTAGTGCCACAAGTGTTTAGACAAGGATCGACACAGAGAGTGTTAATGCAAGCCAGTTTTCCAGAGCACTCTGAATCAGTAGTGCACTGCGGTCGACATTCGGGATTATTGTATGAGTCAGGAGATGCGCAATTATCACAGATAGCAATTTTGCCATCATAACTGAAACATTTTACATTAGGCGCGCAGGGTGGAGGGTTAGTTTTGCAAGGATCATTAGTTTGATCACGATCGGGTGGAATTTGGAAGCATTGAGTGAGCGCATCGCCATAATAGCCTGGTTTGCAACGACAGATTGCTGTGTGAGCTTTGACAGCACAATCCGTATTTCTTCCACAAGCGTCTTTGCATGGATCTGTGCATCTTCTGTTCATGCATGATTTGTTATCAGGACAATCGGAGTTCAAGAGACATTCAGGGTTGCAGTCATAATTCTTCTTTCTCTGACTGCACGGGTCATATGGCTGTATATTTCTATCTTCAATGAGGTAGCATTTCGTGTAAGCATTTCCTGTATAATCGGGTATGCAAGAGCAAACTGGTCGATGTTGTTCTACGATGCAGTGTGTATTTAGACCGCAAGCTCCTTCGCATGGATTGCGGCAGGCTGATCCAAAGCATGCCTTGTCAAGATCACAATCTTTATCTACCGTACACTCAGTCTTTTGACATCCTTCATAGCTTGTTGGATCGCA
>JAQOWZ010000669.1:0-22581 GCA_035578165.1 Stenolophus ochropezus | reverse complement strand
ACCTATATTGCGGATAAAATATGATGAAAAATTATAAAATTCGGGCGCGCAAACAAATATTTATATGATTTTTTACAAAAAAAAGTCAGATTTTACCTATTTTTGAAGAATACGTTGTATATTGTAAGCTACATGGACTGGATTCTAGAATACCTAACACACTTGAAATAGCAATTTTCTTGTTGCAATGTTTTCTTTTAGCTAAAATATGATGAAAAATCATAAAATTTGGGCTCGGAAGCAAATATTTATATGATTTTTTACAAAAATAAAGTCAGATTTTACATATTTTTGAAATGGATATTTTTGTTAAAACGTTCATAAACATGAATTTGGACCTATACTATGGATAAAATATGATGAAAAATTATAAAATTCGGGCTCGGAAGCAAATATTTATATGATTTTTTACAAAAATAAAGTCAGATTTTACATATTTTTGAAATGGATATTTTTGTTAAAACGTTCATAAACATGAATTTGGACCTATACTATGAATAAAATATGATGAAAAATTATAAAATTCGAGCGCGGAAGCAAATATTTATATAATTGTTTACAAAAATAAAGTCAGATTTTACCTATTTTTGATGAATACGTTGTATATTGTAAGCTTCATTGGCTGGATTCTAGAATACCTACCACACTTGAAATAGCAATTTTCTTGTTGCAATGTTTTCTTTTACCTAAAATATGATGAAAAATCATAAAAATCGGGCGCGGAAGCAAATATTTATATGATTTTTTACAAAAATAAAGTCAGATTTTTCTTATTCTTGAAATGGATATTTTTGTTAAAACATTTATAAACATGCTTTTGGACCTATATTGCGGATAAAATATGATGAAAAATTATAAAATTCGGGCGCGCAAACAAATATTTATATGATTTTTTACAAAAAAAAAAGACATTTTTTTCCTATTTTTGATGAATACGTTGTATATTGTAAGCTACATGGACTGGATTCTAGAATACCTAACACACTTGAAATAGCAATTTTCTTGTTGCAATGTTTTCTTTTAGCTAAAATATGATGAAAAATCATAAAATTTGGGCTCGGAAGCAAATATTTATATGATTTTTTACAAAAATAAAGTCAGATTTTACATATTTTTGAAATGGATATTTTTGTTAAAACGTTCATAAACATGAATTTAGACCTATACTATGGATAAAATATAATGAAAAATTATAAAACTCAAGCTCGGAAGCAAATATTTATATGATTTTTTACAAAAATAAAGTAAGATTTTACATATTTTTGAAATGGATATTTTTGTTAAAACGTTCATAAACATGAATTTGGACCTATACTATGGATAAAATATGATGAAAAATTATAAAATTCGAGCGCGGAAGCAAATATTTATATAATTTTTTACAAAAATAAAGTCAGATTTTACATATTTTTGAAATGGATATTTTTGTTAAAACGTTCATAAACATGAATTTGGACCTATACTATGGATAAAATATGATGAAAAATCATAAAATTTGGGCTCGGAAGCAAATATTTATATGATTTTTTACAGAAATAAAGTCAGATTTTACATATTTTTGAAATGGATATTTTTGTTAAAACGTTCATAAACATGAATTTGGACCTATACTATGGATAAAATATGATGAAAAATTATAAAATTCGGGCTCGGAAGCAAATATTTATATGATTTTTTACAAAAATAATGTCAGATTTTACATATTTTTGAAATGGATATTTTTGTTAAAACGTTCATAAACATGAATTTGGACCTATACTATGGATAAAATATGATGAAAAATTATAAAACTCGGGCTCGGAAGCAAATATTTATATGATTTTTTACAAAAATAAAGTAAGATTTTACATATTTTTGAAATGGATATTTTTGTTTAAAACGTTCATAAACATGAATTTGGACCTATACTATGGATAAAATATGATGAAAAATTATAAAATTCGAGCGCGGAAGCAAATATTTATATAATTTTTTACAAAAATAAAGTCAGATTTTACCTATTTTTGATGAATACGATGTATATTGTAAGCTTCATTGGGTGGATTCTAGAATACCTACCACACTTGAAATAGCAATTTTCTTGTTGCAATGTTTTCTTTTACCTAAAATATGATGAAAAATCATAAAAATCGGGCGCGGAAGCAAATATTTATATGATTTTTTACAAAAATAAAGTCAGATTTTTCCTATTCTTGAAATGGATATTTTTGTTAAAACATTTATAAACATGCTTTTAGACCTATATTGCGGATAAAATATGATGAGAAATTATAAAATTCGGGCGCGCAAACAAATATTTATATGATTTTTTACAAAAAAAAGTCAGATTTTACCTATTTTTGATGAATACGTTGTATATTGTAAGCTACATGGACTGGATTCTAGAATACCTAACACACTTGAAATAGCAATTTTCTTGTTGCAATGTTTTCTTTTAGCTAAAATATGATGAAAAATCATAAAATTTGGGCTCGGAAGCAAATATTTATATGATTTTTTACAAAAATAAAGTCAGATTTTACATATTTTTGAAATGGATATTTTTGTTAAAACGATCATAAACATGAATTTGGACCTATACTATGGATAAAATATGATGAAAAATCATAAAATTTGGGCTCGGAAGCAACTATTTATATGATTTTTTACAGAAATAAAGTCAGATTTTACATATTTTTGAAATGGATATTTTTGTTAAAACGTTCATAAACATGAATTTGGACTTATACTATGGATAAAATATGATGAAAAACTATAAAATTCGGGCTCGGAAGCAAATATTTATATGATTTTTTACAAAAATAAAGTCAGATTTTACATATTTTTGAAATGGATATTTTTGTTAAAACGTTCATAAACATGAATTTGGACCTATACTATGGATAAAATAAGATGAAAAATTATAAAATTCGGGCTCGGAACCAAATATTTATATGATTTTTTACAAAAATAAAGTCAGATTTTACATATTTTTGAAATGGATATTTTTGTTAAAACGTTCATAAACATGAATTAGGACCTATACTATGGATAAAAAATGATGAAAAATTATAAAATTCGAGCGCGGAAGCAAATATTTATATAATTTTTTACAAAAATAAAGTCAGATTTTTCCGATTTTTGATGAATACGATGTATATTGTAAGCTTCATTGGCTGGATTCTAGAATACCTACCACACTTGAAATAGCAATTTTCTTGTTGCAATGTTTTCTTTTACCTAAAATATGATGAAAAATCATAAAAATCGGGCGCGGAAGCAAATATTTATATGATTTTTTACAAAAATAAAGTCAGATTTTTCCTATTCTTGAAATGGATATTTTTGTTAAAACATTTATAAACATGCTTTTGGACCTATATTGCGGATAAAATATGATGAAAAATTATAAAATTCGGGCGCGCAAACAAATATTTATATGATTTTTTACAAAAAAAAAGTCAGATTTTACCTATTTTTGATGAATACGTTGTATATTGTATGCTACATGGACTGGATTCTAGAATACCTAACACACTTGAAATAGCAATTTTCTTGTTGCAATGTTTTCTTTTAGCTAAAATATGATGAAAAATCATAAAATTTGGGCTCGGAAGCAAATATTTATATGATTTTTTTTAAAAATAAAGTCAGATTTTACATATTTTTGAAATGGATATTTTTGTTAAAACGATCATAAACATGAATTTGGACCTATACTTTGGATAAAATATGATGAAAAATCATAAAATTTGGGCTCGGAAGCAAATATTTTTATGATTTTTTACAGAAATAAAGTCAGATTTTACATATTTTTGAAATGAATATTTTTGTTAAAACGTTCATAAACATGAATTTGGACCTATACTATGGATAAAATATGATGAAAAATTATAAAATTCGGGCTCGGAAGCAAATATTTATATGATTTTTTACAAAAATAAAGTCAGATTTTACATATTTTTGAAATGGATATTTTTGTTAAGACGTTCATAAACATGAATTTGGACCTATACTATGGATAAAATATGATGAAAAATTATAAAATTCGATCTCGGAAGCAAATATTTATATGATTTTTTACAAAAATAAAGTCAGATTTTACATATTTTTGAAATGGATATTTTTGTTAAAACGTTCATAAACATGAATTTGAACCTATACGATGGATAAAATATGATAAAAAATTATAAAATTCGAGCGCGGAAGCAAATATTTATATAATTTTTTACAAAAATAAAGTCAGATTTTACCTATTTTTGATGAATACGATGTATATTGTAAGCTTCATTGGCTGGATTCTAGAATACCTACCACACTTGAAATAGCAATTTTCTTGTTGCAATGTTTTCTTTTACCTAAAATATGATGAAAAATCATAAAAATCGGGCGCGGAAGCAAATATTTATATGATTTTTTACAAAAATAAAGTCAGATTTTTCCTATTCTTGAAATGGATATTTTTGTTAAAACATTTATAAACATGCTTTTGGACCTATATTGCGGATAAAATATGATGAAAAATTATAAAATTCGGGCGCGCAAACAAATATTTATATGATTTTTTACAAAAAAAAAGTCAGATTTTACCTATTTTTGATGAATACGTTGTATATTGTAAGCTACATGGACTGGATTCTAGAATACCTAACACACTTGAAATAGCAATTTTCTTATTGCAATGTTTTCTTTTAGCTAAAATATGATGAAAAATCATAAAATTTGGGCTCGGAAGCAAATATTTATATGATTTTTTACAAAAATAAAGTCAGATTTTACATATTTTTGAAATGGATATTTTTGTTAAAACGATCATAAACATGAATTTGGACCTATACTATGGATAAAATATGATGAAAAATCATAAAATTTGGGCTCGGAAGCAAATATTTATATGATTTTTTACAGAAATAAAGTCAGATTTTACATATTTTTGAAATGGATATTTTTGTTAAAACGTTCATAAACATGAATTTGGACCTATACTATGGATAAAATATGATGAAAAATTATAAAATTCGGGCTCGGAAGCAAATATTTATTTGATTTTTTACAAAAATAAAGTCAGATTTTACATATTTTTGAAATGGATATTTTTGTTAAAACGTTCATAAACATGAATTTGGACCTATACTATGGATAAAATATGATGAAAAATTATAAAATTCGGGCTCGGAAGCAAATATTTATATGATTTTTTACAAAAATAAAGTCAGATTTTACATATTTTTGAAATGGATATTTTTGTTAAAACGTTCATAAACATGAATTTGGACCTTTACTATGGGTAAAAAATGATGAAAAATTATAAAATTCGAGCGCGGAAGCAAATATTTATATAATTTTTTACAAAAATAAAGTCAGATTTTACCTATTTTTGATGAATACGATGTATATTGTAAGCTTCATTGGGTGGATTCTAGAATACCTACCACACTTGAAATAGCAATTTTCTTGTTGCAATGTTTTCTTTTACCTAAAATATGATGAAAAATCATAAAAATCGGGCGCGGAAGCAAATATTTATATGATTTTTTACAAAAATAAAGTCAGATTTTTCCTATTCTTGAAATGGATATTTTTGTTAAAACATTTATAAACATGCTTTTAGACCTATATTGCGGATAAAATATGATGAAAAATTATAAAATTCGGGCGCGCAAACAAATATTTATATGATTTTTTACAAAAAAAAAGTCAGATTTTACCTATTTTTGATGAATACGTTGTATATTGTAGGCTACATGGACTGGATTCTAGAATACCTAACACACTTGAAATAGCAATTTTCTTGTTGCAATGTTTTCTTTTAGCTAAAATATGATGAAAAATCATAAAATTTGGGCTCGGAAGCATATATTTATATGATTTTTTACAAAAATAAAGTCAGATTTTACATATTTTTGAAATGGATATTTTTGTTAAAACGATCATAAACATGAATTTGGACCTATACTATGGATAAAATATGATGAAAAATCATAAAATTTGGGCTCGGAAGCAAATATTTATATGATTTTTTAAAGAAATAAAGTCAGATTTTACATATTTTTGAAATGGATATTTTTGTTAAAACGTTCATAAACATGAATTTGGACATATACTATGGATAAAATATGATGAAAAATTATAAAATTCAGGCTCGGAAGCAAATATTTATATGATTTTTTACAAAAATAAAGTCAGATTTTACATATTTTTGAAATGGATATTTTTGTTAAAACGTTCATAAACATGAATTTGGACCTATACTATGGATAAAATATGATGAAAAATTATAAAATTCGGGCTCGGAAGCAAATATTTATATGATTTTTTAAAAAAATAAAGTCAGATTTTACATATTTTTGAAATGGATATTTTTGTTAAAACGTTCATAAACATGAATTTGGACCTATACTATGGATAAAATATGATGAAAAATTATAAAATTCGAGCACGGAAGCAAATATTTTTATAATTTTTTACAAAAATAAAGTCAGATTTTACCTATTTTTCATGAATACGTTGTATATTGTAAGCTTCATTGGCTGGATTCTAGAATACCTACCACACTTGAAATAGCAATTTTCTTGTTGCAATGTTTTCTTTTACCTAAAATATGATGAAAAATCATAAAAATCGGGCGCGGAAGCAAATATTTATATGATTTTTTACAAAAATAAAGTCAGAATTTTCCTATTCTTGAAATGGATATTTTTGTTAAAACATTTATAAACATGCTTTTGGACCTATATTGCGGATAAAATATGATGAAAAATTATAAAATTCGGGCGCGCAAACAAATATTTATATGATTTTTTACAAAAAAAAAGTCAGATTTTACCTATTTTTGATGAATACGTTGTATATTGTAAGCTACATGGACTGGATTCTAGAATACCTAACACACTTGAAATAGCAATTTTCTTGTTGCAATGTTTTCTTTTAGCTAAAATATGATGAAAAATCATAAAATTTGGGCTCGGAAGCAAATATTTATATGATTTATTACAAAAATAAAGTCAGATTTTACATATTTTTGAAATGGATATTTTTGTTAAAACGATCATAAACATGAATTTGGACCTATACTTTGGATAAAATATGATGAAAAATCATAAAATTTGGGCTCGGAAGCAAATATTTATATGATTTTTTACAGAAATAAAGTCATATTTTACATATTTTTGAAATGAATATTTTTGTTAAAACGTTCATAAACATGAATTTGGACCTATACTATGGATAAAAAATGATGAAAAATTATAAAATTCGGGCTCGGAAGCAAATATTTATATGATTTTTTACAAAAATAAAGTCAGATTTTACATATTTTTGAAATGGATATTTTTGTTAAAACGTTCATAAACATGAATTTGGACCTATACTATGGATAAAATATAATGAAAAATTATAAAATTCGGGCTCGGAAGCAAATATTTATATGATTTTTTACAAAAATAAAGTCAGATTTTATATATTTTTGAAATGGATATTTTTGTTAAAACGTTCATAAACATGAATTTGGACCTATACTATGGATAAAATATGATGAAAAATTATAAAATTCGGGCTCGGAAGCAAATATTTATATGATTTTTTACAAAAATAAAGTCAGATTTTACATATTTTTGAAATGGATATTTTTGTTAAAACGATCATAAACATGAATTTGGACCTATACTATGGATAAAATATGATGAAAAATCATAAAATTTGGGCTCGGAAGCAAATATTTATATGATTTTTTACAGAAATAAAGTCAGATTTTACATATTTTTGAAATGGATATTTTTGTTAAAACGTTCATAAACATGAATTTGGACCTATACCATGGATAAAATATGATGAAAAATTATAAAATTCGAGCGCGGAAGCAAATATTTATATGATTTTTTACAAAAAAAAAGTCAGATTTTACCTATTTTTGATGAATACGTTGTATATTGTAAGCTACATGGACTGGATTCTAGAATACCTAACACACTTGAAATAGCAATTTTCTTGTTGCAATGTTTTCTTTTAGCTAAAATATGATGAAAAATCATAAAATTTGGGCTCGGAAGCAAATATTTATATGATTTTTTACAAAAATAAAGTCAGATTTTACATATTTTTGAAATGGATATTTTTGTTATAACGATCATAAACATGAATTTGGACCTATACTTTGGATAAAATATGATGAAAAATCATAAAATTTGGGCTCGGAAGCAAATATTTATATGATTTTTTACAGAAATAAAGTCATATTTTACATATTTTTGAAATGAATATTTTTGTTAAAACGTTCATAAACATGAATTTGGACCTATACTATGGATAAAAAATGATGAAAAATTATAAAATTCGGGCTCGGAAGCAAATATTTATATGATTTTTTACAAAAATAAAGTCAGATTTTACATATTTTTGAAATGGATATTTTTGTTAAAACGTTCATAAACATGAATTTGGACCTATACTATGGATAAAATATAATGAAAAATTATAAAATTCGGGCTCGGAAGCAAATATTTATATGATTTTTTACAAAAATAAAGTCAGATTTTATATATTTTTGAAATGGATATTTTTGTTAAAACGTTCATAAACATGAATTTGGACCTATACTATGGATAAAATATGATGAAAAATTATAAAATTCGGGCTCGGAAGCAAATATTTATATGATTTTTTACAAAAATAAAGTCAGATTTTACATATTTTTGAAATGGATATTTTTGTTAAAACGATCATAAACATGAATTTGGACCTATACTATGGATAAAATATGATGAAAAATCATAAAATTTGGGCTCGGAAGCAAATATTTATATGATTTTTTACAGAAATAAAGTCAGATTTTACATATTTTTGAAATGGATATTTTTGTTAAAACGTTCATAAACATGAATTTGGACCTATACCATGGATAAAATATGATGAAAAATTATAAAATTCGAGCGCGGAAGCAAATATTTATATGATTTTTTACAAAAAAAAAGTCAGATTTTACCTATTTTTGATGAATACGTTGTATATTGTAAGCTACATGGACTGGATTCTAGAATACCTAACACACTTGAAATAGCAATTTTCTTGTTGCAATGTTTTCTTTTAGCTAAAATATGATGAAAAATCATAAAATTTGGGCTCGGAAGCAAATATTTATATGATTTTTTACAAAAATAAAGTCAGATTTTACATATTTTTGAAATGGATATTTTTGTTATAACGATCATAAACATGAATTTGGACCTATACTTTGGATAAAATATGATGAAAAATCATAAAATTTGGGCTCGGAAGCAAATATTTATATGATTTTTTACAGAAATAAAGTCATATTTTACATATTTTTGAAATGAATATTTTTGTTAAAACGTTCATAAACATGAATTTGGACCTATACTATGGATAAAAAATGATGAAAAATTATAAAATTCGGGCTCGGAAGCAAATATTTATATGATTTTTTACAAAAATAAAGTCAGATTTTACATATTTTTGAAATGGATATTTTTGTTAAAACGTTCATAAACATGAATTTGGACCTATACTATGGATAAAATATAATGAAAAATTATAAAATTCGGGCTCGGAAGCAAATATTTATATGATTTTTTACAAAAATAAAGTCAGATTTTATATATTTTTGAAATGGATATTTTTGTTAAAACGTTCATAAACATGAATTTGGACCTATACTATGGATAAAATATGATGAAAAATTATAAAATTCGGGCTCGGAAGCAAATATTTATATGATTTTTTACAAAAATAAAGTCAGATTTTACATATTTTTGAAATGGATATTTTTGTTAAAACGATCATAAACATGAATTTGGACCTATACTATGGATAAAATATGATGAAAAATCATAAAATTTGGGCTCGGAAGCAAATATTTATATGATTTTTTACAGAAATAAAGTCAGATTTTACATATTTTTGAAATGGATATTTTTGTTAAAACGTTCATAAACATGAATTTGGACCTATACTATGGATAAAATATGATGAAAAATTATAAAATTCGAGCGCGGAAGCAAATATTTATATGATTTTTTACAAAAAAAAAGTCAGATTTTACCTATTTTTGATGAATACGTTGTATATTGTAGGCTACATGGACTGGATTCTAGAATACCTAACACACTTGAAATAGCAATTTTCTTGTTGCAATGTTTTCTTTTAGCTAAAATATGATGAAAAATCATAAAATTTGGGCTCGGAAGCATATATTTATATGATTTTTTACAAAAATAAAGTCAGATTTTACATATTTTTGAAATGGATAATTTTGTTAAAACGATCATAAACATGAATTTGGACCTATACTATGGATAAAATATGATGAAAAATCATAAAATTTGGGCTCGGAAGCAAATATTTATATGATTTTTTAAAGAAATAAAGTCAGATTTTACATATTTTTGAAATGGATATTTTTGTTAAAACGTTCATAAACATGAATTTGGACATATACTATGGATAAAATATGATGAAAAATTATAAAATTCAGGCTCGGAAGCAAATATTTATATGATTTTTTACAAAAATAAAGTCAGATTTTACATATTTTTGAAATGGATATTTTTGTTAAAACGTTCATAAACATGAATTTGGACCTATACTATGGATAAAATATGATGAAAAATTATAAAATTCGGGCTCGGAAGCAAATATTTATATGATTTTTTAAAAAAATAAAGTCAGATTTTACATATTTTTGAAATGGATATTTTTGTTAAAACGTTCATAAACATGAATTAGGACCTATACTATGGATAAAATATGATGAAAAATTATAAAATTCGAGCGCGGAAGCAAATATTTATATAATTTTTTACAAAAATAAAGTCAGATTTTACCTATTTTTCATGAATACGTTGTATATTGTAAGCTTCATTGGCTGGATTCTAGAATACCTACCACACTTGAAATAGCAATTTTCTTGTTGCAATGTTTTCTTTTACCTAAAATATGATGAAAAATCATAAAAATCGGGCGCGGAAGCAAATATTTATATGATTTTTTACAAAAATAAAGTCAGATTTTTCCTATTCTTGAAATGGATATTTTTGTTAAAACATTTATAAACATGCTTTTGGACCTATATTGCGGATAAAATATGATGAAAAATTATAAAATTCGGGCGCGCAAACAAATATTTATATGATTTTTTACAAAAAAAAAGTCAGATTTTACCTATTTTTGATGAATACGTTGTATATTGTAAGCTACATGGACTGGATTCTAGAATACCTAACACACTTAAAATAGCAATTTTCTTGTTGCAATGTTTTCTTTTAGCTACAATATGATGAAAAATCATAAAATTTAGGCTCGGAAGCAAATATTTATATGATTTTTTACAAAAATAAAGTCAGATTTTACATATTTTTGAAATGGATATTTTTGTTAAAACGATCATAAACATGTATTTGGACCTATACTATGGATAAAATATGATGAAAAATCATAAAATTTGGGCTCGGAAGCAAATATTTATATGATTTTTTACAGAAATAAAGTCAGATTTTACATATTTTTGAAATGGATATTTTTGTTAAAACGTTCATAAACATGAATTTGGACCTATACTATGGATAAAATATGATGAAAAATTATAAAATTCGAGCGCGGAAGCAAATATTTATATAATTTTTTACAAAAATAAAGTCAGATTTTACCTATTTTTGATGAATACGATGTATATTGTAAGCTTCATTGGCTGGATTCTAGAATACCTACCACACTTGAAATAGCAATTTTCTTGTTGCAATGTTTTCTTTTACCTAAAATATGATGAAAAATCATAAAAATCGGGCGCGGAAGCAAATATTTATATGATTTTTTACAAAAATAAAGTCAGATTTTTCCTATTCTTGAAATGGATATTTTTGTTAAAACATTTATAAACATGCTTTTGGACCTATATTGCGGATAAAATATGATGAAAAATTATAAAATTCGGGCGCGCAAACAAATATTTATATGATTTTTTACAAAAAAAAGTCAGATTTTACCTATTTTTGATGAATACGTTGTATATTGTAAGCTACATGGACTGGATTCTAGAATACCTAACACACTTGAAATAGCAATTTTCTTGTTGCAATGTTTTCTTTTAGCTAAAATATGATGAAAAATCATAAAATTTGGGCTCGGAAGCAAATATTTATATGATTTTTTACAAAAATAAAGTCAGATTTTACATATTTTTGAAATGGATATTTTTGTTAAAACGATCATAAACATGAATTTGGACCTATACTTTGGATAAAATATGATGAAAAATCATAAAATTTGGGCTCGGAAGCAAATATTTATATGATTTTTTACAGAAATAAAGTCATATTTTACATATTTTTGAAATGAATATTTTTGTTAAAACGTTCATAAACATGAATTTGGACCTATACTATGAATAAAATATGATGAAAAATTATAAAATTCGGGCTCGGAAGCAAATATTTATATGATTTTTTACAAAAATAAAGTCAGATTTTACATATTTTTGAAATGGATATTTTTGTTAAAACGTTCATAAACATGAATTTGGACCTATACTATGGATAAAATATAATGAAAAATTATAAAATTCGGGCTCGGAAGCAAATATTTATATGATTTTTTACAAAAATAAAGTCAGATTTTATATATTTTTGAAATGGATATTTTTGTTAAAACGTTCATAAACATGAATTTGGACCTATACTATGGATAAAATATGATGAAAAATTATAAAATTCGGGCTCGGAAGCAAATATTTATATGATTTTTTACAAAAATAAAGTCAGATTTTACATATTTTTGAAATGGATATTTTTGTTAAAACGATCATAAACATGAATTTGGACCTATACTATGGATAAAATATGATGAAAAATCATAAAATTTGGGCTCGGAAGCAAATATTTATATGATTTTTTACAGAAATAAAGTCAGATTTTACATATTTTTGAAATGGATATTTTTGTTAAAACGTTCATAAACATGAATTTGGACCTATACTATGGATAAAATATGATGAAAAATTATAAAATTCGAGCGCGGAAGCAAATATTTATATAATTTTTTACAAAAATAAAGTCAGATTTTACCTATTTTTGATGAATACGATGTATATTGTAAGCTTCATTGGCTGGATTCTAGAATACCTACCACACTTGAAATAGCAATTTTCTTGTTGCAATGTTTTCTTTTACCTAAAATATGATGAAAAATCATAAAAATCGGGCGCGGAAGCAAATATTTATATGATTTTTTACAAAAATAAAGTCAGATTTTTCCTATTCTTGAAATGGATATTTTTGTTAAAACATTTATAAACATGCTTTTGGACCTATATTGCGGATAAAATATGATGAAAAATTATAAAATTCGGGCGCGCAAACAAATATTTATATGATTTTTTACAAAAAAAAAGTCAGATTTTACCTATTTTTGATGAATACGTTGTATATTGTAAGCTACATGGACTGGATTCTAGAATACCTAACACACTTGAAATAGCAATTTTCTTGTTGCAATGTTTTCTTTTAGCTAAAATATGATGAAAAATCATAAAATTTGGGCTCGGAAGCAAATATTTATATGATTTTTTACAAAAATAAAGTCAGATTTTACATATTTTTGAAATGGATATTTTTGTTAAAACGATCATAAACATGAATTTGGACCTATACTTTGGATAAAATATGATGAAAAATCATAAATTTTGGGCTCGGAAGCAAATATTTATATGATTTTTTACAGAAATAAAGTCATATTTTACATATTTTGAAATGAATATTTTTGTTAAAACGTTCATAAACATGAATTTGGACACTCTGAGATAGCGCGTATGGATAAAATATGATGAAAAATTATAAAATTCGGGCTCGGAAGCAAATATTTATATGATTTTTTACAAAAATAAAGTCAGATATTACATATTTTTGAAATGGATATTTTTGTTAAAAACGTTCATAAACATGAATTAGGACCTATACTATGGATAAAAATATAATGAAAAATTATAAAATTCGGGCTCGGAAGCAAATATTTATATGATTTTTTACAAAAATAAAGTCAGATTTTATATATTTTTGAAATGGATATTTTTGTTAAAACGTTCATAAACATGAATTTGGACCTATACTATGGATAAAATATGATGAAAAATTATAAAATTCGAGCGCGGAAGCAAATATTTAAATAATTTTTTACAAAAATAAAGTCAGATTTTACCTATTTTTGATGAATACGATGTATATTGTAAGCTTCATTGGCTGGATTCTAGAATACCTACCACACTTGAAATAGCAATTTTCTTGTTGCAATGTTTTCTTTTACCTAAAATATGATGAAAAATCATAAAAATCGGGCGCGGAAGCAAATATTTATATGATTTTTTACAAAAATAAAGTCAGATTTTTCCTATTCTTGAAATGGATATTTTTGTTAAAACATTTATAAACATGCTTTTGGACCTATATTGCGGATAAAATATGATGAAAAATTATAAAATTCGAGCGCGCAAACAAATATTTATATGATTTTTTACAAAAAAAAAGTCAGATTTTACCTATTTTTGATGAATACGTTGTATATTGTAAGCTACATGGACTGGATTCTAGAATACCTAACACACTTGAAATAGCAATTTTCTTGTTGCAATGTTTTCTTTTAGCTAAAATATGATGAAAAATCATAAAATTTGGGCTCGGAAGCAAATATTTATATGATTTTTTACAAAAATAAAGTCAGATTTTACATATTTTTTGAAATGGATATTTTTGTTAAAACGATCATAAACATGAATTTGGACCTATACTATGGATAAAATATGATGAAAAAATCATAAAATTTGGGCTCGGAAGCAAATATTTATATGATTTTTTACAGAAATAAAGTCAGATTTTACATATTTTTGAAATGGATATTTTTGTTAAAACGTTCTTAAACATGAATTTGGACCTATACTATGGATAAAATATGATGAAAAATTATAAAATTCGGGCTCGGAAGCAAATATTTATATGATTTTTTACAAAAATAAAGTCAGATTTTACATATTTTTGAAATAGATATTTTTGTTAAAACGTTCATAAACATGAATTTGGACCTGTACTATGGATAAAATATGATGAAAAATTATAAAATTCGGGCTCGGAAGCAAATATTTATATGATTTTTTACAAAAATAAAGTCAGATTTTACATATTTTTGAAATGGATATTTTTGTTAAAACGTTCATAAACATGAATTTGGACCTATACTATGGATAAAATATGATGAAAAATTATAAAATTCGAGCGCGGAAGCAAATATTTATATAATTTTTTACAAAAATAAAGTCAGATTTTACCTATTTTTGATGAATACGTTGTATATTGTAAGCTTCATTGGCTGGATTCTAGAATACCTACCACACTTGAAATAGCAATTTTCTTGTTGCAATGTTTTCTTTTACCTAAAATATGATGAAAAATCATAAAAATCGGGCGCGGAAGCAAATATTTATATGATTTTTTACAAAAATAAAGTCAGGTTTTTCCTATTTTTGAAATGGATATTTTTGTTAAAACATTTATAAACATGCTTTTGGACGCTATATTGCGGATAAAATATGATGAAAAAATTATAAAATTCGGGCGCAAACAAATATTTATATGATTTTTTTACAAAAAAAAAGTCAGATTTTACCTATTTTTTGATGAATACGTTGTATATTGTAAGCTACATGGACTGGATTCTAGAATACCTAACACACTTGAAATAGCAATTTTCTTGTTGCAATGTTTTCTTTTAGCTAAAATATGATGAAAAATCATAAAATTTGGGCTCGGAAGCAAATATTTATCTGATTTTTTTACAAAAATAAAGTCAGATTTTTACATATTTTTGAAATGGATATTTTTGTTAAAACGATCATAAACATTGAATTTGGACCTATACTATGGATAATATATGATGAAAAATCATAAAATTTGGGCTCGGAAGCAAATATTTATATGATTTTTTACAGAAATAAAGTCAGATTTTACATATTTTTGAAATGGATATTTTTGTTAAAACGTTCATAAACATGAATTTGGACCTATACTATGGATAAAATATGATGAAAAATTATAAAATTCGGGCTCGGAAGCAAATATTTATATGATTTTTTTACAAAAATAAAGTCAGATTTTACATATTTTTGAAATGGATATTTTTGTTAAAACGTTCATAAACATGAATTTGGACCTATACTATGGATAAAATATGATGAAAAATTATAAAATTCGAGCGCGGAAGCAAATATTTTATATAATTTTTTACAAAAATAAAGTCAGATTTTACCTATTTTTGATGAATACGTTGTATATTGTAAGCTTCATTGGCTGGATTCTAGAATACCTACCACACTTGAAATAGCAATTTTCTTGTTGCAATGTTTTCTTTTACCTAAAATATGATGAAAAGATCATAAAAATCGGGCGCGGAAGCAAATATTTATATGATTTTTTACAAAAATAAAGTCAGATTTTTCCTATTCTTGAAATGGATATTTTTGTTAAAACATTTATAAACATGCTTTTGGACCTATATTGCGGATAAAATATGATGAAAAAATTATAAAATTCGGGCGCGCAAACAAATATTTATATGATTTTTTTACAAAAAAAAAAGTCAGATTTTACCTATTTTTTGATGAATACGTTGTATATTGTAAGCTACATGGACTGGATTCTAGAATACCTAACACACTTGAAATAGCAATTTTCTTGTTGCAATGTTTCTTCTTTTAGCCTAAAATATGATGAAAAATCATAAAATTTGGGCTCGGAAGCAAATATTTATATGATTTTTTTACAAAAAATAAGTCAGATTTTACATATTTTTGAAAATGGATATTTTTGTTAAAACGATCATAAACATGAATTTGGACCTATACTTTGGATAAAATATGATGAAAAAATCATAAATTTTGGGCTCGGAAGCAAATATTTATATGATTTTTTTACAGAAATAAAGTCAGATTTTACATATTTTTGAAATGAATATTTTTGTTAAAACGTTCATAAACATGAATTTGGACCTATACTATGGATAAAATATGATGAAAAATTATAAAATTCAGGCTCGGAAGCAAATATTTATATGATTTTTTACAAAAATAAAGTCAGATTTTACATATTTTTGAAATGGATATTTTTGTTAAAACGTTCATAAACATGAATTTGGACCTATACTATGGATAAAATATGATAAAAAATTATAAAATTCGGGCTCGGAAGCAAATATTTATATGATTTTTTACAAAATAAAGTCAGATTTTACATATTTTTGAAATGGATATTTTTGTTAAAACGTTCATAAACATGAATTTGGACCCTATACTATGGATAAAATATGATGAAAAATTATAAAATTCGAGCGCGGAAGCAAATATTTATATAATTTTTTACAAAAATAAAGTCAGATTTTACCTATTTTTGATGAATACGTTGTATATTGTAAGCTTCATTGGCTGGATTCTAGAATACCTACCACACTTGAAATAGCAATTTTCTTGTTGCAATGTTTTCTTTTACCTAAAATATGATAAAAAATCATAAAAATCGGGCGCGGAAGCAAATATTTATATGATTTTTTTACAAAAATAAAGTCAGATTTTTCCCTATTCTTGAAATGGATATTTTTGTTAAAACATTTATAAACATGCTTTTGGACCTATATTGCGGATAAAATATGATGAAAAATTATAAAATTCGGGCGCGCAAACAAATATTTATATTATTTTTTACAAAAAAAAATCAGATTTTACCTATGTTTGATGAATACGTTGTATATTGTAAGCTACATGGACTGGATTCTAGAATACCTAACACACTTGAAATAGCAATTTTCTTGTTGCAATGTTTTCTTTTAGCTAAAATATGATGAAAAATCATAAAATTTGAGCTCGAAAGCAAATATTTTTATGATTTTTTACAAAAATAAAGTCAGATTTTACATATTTTTGAAATGGATATTTTTGTTAAAACGATCATAAACATGAATTTGGACCCTATACTATGGATAAAATATGATGAAAAAATCATAAAATTTGGGCTCGGAAGCAAATATTTATATGATTTTTTACAGAAATAAAGTCAGATTTTACATATTTTTGAAATGGATATTTTTGTTAAAACGTTCATAAACATAAATTTGGACCTATACTATGGATAAAATATGATGAAAAATTATAAAATTCGGGCTCGGAATCAAATATTTATATGATTTTTTACAAAAATAAAGTCAGATTTTACATATTTTTGAAATGGATATTTTTGTTAAAACGTTCATAAACATGAATTTGGACCTATACTATGGATAAAAAATGATGAAAAATTATAAAATTCGAGCGCGGATGCAAATATTTATATAATTTTTTACAAAAATAAAGTCAGATTTTACCTATTTTTGATGAATACGATGTATATTGTAAGCTTCATTGGCTGGATTCTAGAATACCTACCACACTTGAAATAGCAATTTTCTTGTTGCAATGTTTTCTTTTACCTAAAATATGATGAAAAATCATAAAAATCGGGCGCGGAAGCAAATATTTATATGATTTTTTTACAAAAATAAAGTCAGATTTTTCCTATTCTTGAAATGGATATTTTTGTTAAAACATTTATAGACATGCTTTTTGGACCTAAATTGAGGATAAAATATGATGAAAAATTATAAAATTCGGGCGCAAACAAATATTTATATGATTTTTTACAAAAAAAAAAATCAGATTTTACCTATTTTTGATGAATACGTTGTATATTGTAAGCTACATGGACTGGATTCTAGAATACCTAACACACTTGAAATAGCAATTTTCTTGTTGCAATGTTTTCTTTTAGCTAAAATATGATGAAAAATCATAAAATTTGGGCTCGGAAGCAAATATTTATATGATTTTTTACAAAAATAAAGTCAGACTTTACATATTTTTGAAATGGATATTTTTGTTAAAACGATCATAAACATGAATTTGGACCTATACTATGGATAAAATATGATGAAAAATCATAAAATTTGGGCTCGGAAGCAAATATTTATATGATTTTTTACAGAAATAAAGTCAGATTTTACATATTTTTGAAATGGATATTTTTGTTAAAACGTTCATAAACATGAATTTGGACCTATACTATGGATAAAATATGATGAAAAATTATAAAATTCGGGCTCGGAAGCAAATATTTATATGATTTTTTACAAAAATAAAGTCAGATTTTACATATTTTTGAAATGGATATTTTTGTTAAAACGTTCATAAACATGAATTTGGACCTATACTATGGATAAAATATGATGAAAAAATTATAAAATTCGGGCTCGGAAGCAAATATTTATATGATTTTTTACAAAAATAAAGTCAGATTTTACATATTTTTGAAATGGATATTTTTGTTAAAACGTTCATAAACATGAATTTGGACCTATACTATGGATAAAAAATGATGAAAAATTATAAAATTCGAGCGCGGAAGCAAATATTATATATAATTTTTTACAAAAATAAAGTCAGATTTTACCTATTTTTGATGAATACGATGTATATTGTAAGCTTCATTGGCTGGATTCTAGAATACCTACCACACTTGAAATAGCAATTTTCTTGTTGCAATGTTTTCTTTTACCTAAAATATGATGAAAAATCATAAAAATCGGGCGCGGAAGCAAATATTTATATGATTTTTTACAAAAATAAAGTCAGATTTTTCCTATTCTTGAAATGGATATTTTTGTTAAAACATTTATAAACATGCTTTTGGACCTATATTGCGGATAAAATATGATGAAAAAATTATAAAATTCGGGCGCGCAAACAAATATTTATATGATTTTTTACAAAAAAAAAGTCAGATTTTACCTATTTTTGATGAATACGTTGTATATTGTAAGCTACATGGACTGGATTCTAGAATACCTAACACACTTGAAATAGCAATTTTCTTGTTGCAATGTTTTCTTTTAGCTAAAATATGATGAAAAATCATAAAATTTGGGCTCGGAAGCAAATATTTATATGATTTTTTACAAAAATAAAGTCAGATTTTACATATTTTTGAAATGGATATTTTTGTTAAAACGATCATAAACCATGAATTTGGACCTATACTTTGGATAAAATATGATGAAAAAATCATAAAATTTGGGCTCGGAAGCAAATATTTATATGTATTTTTACAGAAATAAAGTCATATTTTACATATTTTTGAAATGAATATTTTTGTTAAAACGTTCATAAACATGAATTTGGACCTATACTATGGATAAAAAATGATGAAAAATTATAAAATTCGGCTCGGAAGCAAATATTTATATGATTTTTTTACAAAAATAAAGTCAGATTTTACATATTTTTGAAATGGATATTTTTGTTAAAACGTTCATAAACATGAATTTGGACCTATACTATGGATAAAATATAATGAAAAATTATAAAATTCGGGCTCGGAAGCAAATATTTATATGATTTTTTACAAAAATAAAGTCAGATTTTATATATTTTTGAAATGGATATTTTTGTTAAAACGTTCATAAACATGAATTTGGACCTATACTATGGATAAAATATGATGAAAAATTATAAAATTCGGGCTCGGAAGCAAATATTTATATGATTTTTTTACAAAAATAAAGTCAGATTTTACATATTTTTGAAATGGATATTTTTGTTAAAACGATCATAAACATGAATTTGGACCTATACTATGGATAAAATATGATGAAAAATCATAAAATTTGGGCTCGGAAGCAAATATTTATATGATTTTTTACAGAAATAAAGTCAGATTTTACATATTTTTGAAATGGATATTTTTGTTAAAACGTTCATAAACATGAATTTGGACCTATACTATGGATAAAATATGATGAAAAATTATAAAATTCGAGCGCGGAAGCAAATATTTATATAATTTTTTACAAAAAATAAAGTCAGATTTTACCTATTTTTGATGAATACGATGTATATTGTAAGCTTCATTGGCTGGATTCTAGAATACCTACCACACTTGAAATAGCAATTTTCTTGTTGCAATGTTTTCTTTTACCTAAAATATGATGAAAAATCATAAAAATCGGGCGCGGAAGCAAATATTTATATGATTTTTTACAAAAATAAAGTCAGATTTTTCCTATTCTTGAAATGGATATTTTTGTTAAAACATTTATAAACATGCTTTTGGACCTATATTGCGGATAAAATATGATGAAAAATTATAAAATTCGGGCGCGCAAACAAATATTTATATGATTTTTTACAAAAAAAAAAGTCAGATTTTACCTATTTTTGATGAATACGTTGTATATTGTAAGCTACATGGACTGGATTCTAGAGATACCTAACACACTTAAAATAGCAATTTTCTTGTTGCAATGTTTTCTTTTAGCTACAATATGATGAAAAATCATAAAATTTGGGCTCGGAAGCAAATATTTATATGATTTTTTACAAAAATAAAGTCAGATTTTACATATTTTTGAAATGGATATTTTTGTTAAAACGATCATAAACATGAATTTGGACCTATACTTTGGATAAAATATGATGAAAAATCATAAATTTTGGGCTCGGAAGCAAATATTTATATGATTTTTTACAGAAATAAAGTCATATTTTACATATTTTTGAAATGAATATTTTTGTTAAAACGTTCATAAACATGAATTTGGACCTATACTATGGATAAAATATGATGAAAAATTATAAAATTCGAGCGCGGAAGCAAATATTTAAATAATTTTTTACAAAAATAAAGTCAGATTTTACCTATTTTTGATGAATACGATGTATATTGTAAGCTTCATTGGCTGGATTCTAGAATACCTACCACACTTGAAATAGCAATTTTCTTGTTGCAATGTTTTCTTTTACCTAAAATATGATGAAAAATCATAAAAATCGGGCGCGGAAGCAAATATTTATATGATTTTTTACAAAAAATAAAGTCAGATTTTTCCTATTCTTGAAATGGATATTTCTGTTAAAACATTTATAAACATGCTTTTGGACCTATATTGCGGATAAAATATGATGAAAAATTATAAAATTCGGGCGCGCAAACAAATATTTATATGATTTTTTACAAAAAAAAAGTCAGATTTTACCTATTTTTGATGAATACGTTGTATATTGTAAGCTACATGGGACTGGATTCTAGAATACCTAACACACTTGAAATAGCAATTTTCTTGTTGCAATGTTTTCTTTTAGCTAAAATATGATGAAAAATCATAAAATTTGGGCTCGGAAGCAAATATTTATATGATTTTTTTACAAAAATAAAGTCAGATTTTACATATTTTTGAAATGGATATTTTTGTTAAAACGATCATAAACATGAATTTGGACCTATACTTTGGATAAAATATGATGAAAAATCATAAAATTTGGGCTCGGAAGCAAATATTTATATGATTTTTTACAGAAATAAAGTCATATTTTACATATATTTGAAATGAATATTTTTGTTAAAACGTTCATAAACATGAATTTGGACCTATACTATGGATAAAATATGATGAAAAATTATAAAATTCGGGCTCGGAAGCAAATATTTATATGATTTTTTACAAAAATAAAGTCAGATTTTACATATTTTTGAA
>JAQOWZ010000668.1:0-22614 GCA_035578165.1 Stenolophus ochropezus | reverse complement strand
ACGCGCTATCTCAGAGTACCAATATACAACGTATTCATCAAAAATAGGTAAAATCTGACTTTTTTTTGTAAAAAATCATATAAATATTTGCTTCCGCGCCCGAATTTTATAATTTTTCATCATATTTTATCCACAGTATAGGTCCAATAGCATGTTTATGAATGTTTTAACAAAAATATCTATTTCAAGAGTATGTAAAATCTGACTTTATTTTTGTAAAAAATCATATAAATATTTGCTTCCGCGCCCGAATTTTATTATTTTTTATCATAATTTAGGTAAAGAAAACATTGCAACAAGAAAATTGCTGTTTCAAGTGTGGTAGGTATTGTAGAATCCAGCCAATGAAGCTACCAATATACAACGTATTCATCAAAAATAGGTAAAATCTGACTTTTTTTTGTAAAAAATCATATAAATATTTGCTTCCGCGCCCGAATTTTATAATTTTTCATCATATTTTATCCGCAGTATAGGTCCAAAAGAATGTTTATGAATGTTTTAACAAAAATATCTATTTCAAGAATAGGAAAAATCTGACTTTATTTTTGTAAAAAATCATATAAATATTTGCTTCCGCGCCTGAATTTTATTATTTTTCATCTTATTTTAGCTAAAAGAATACATTGCAACAAGAAAATTGCTATTTCAAGTGTGTTAGATATTCTAGAATCCAGCCTATGTAGCTTACAATATACAACGTATTCATGAAATATAGGTAAAATCTGACTTTTTTTGTAAAAAAATCATATAAATATTTGCTTCCGCGCCCGAATTTTATAATTTTTCATCATATTTTATCCACAGTATAGGTCCAAAAGCATGTTTATGAATGTTTTAACAAAAATATCCATTTCAAGAATAGGTAAAATCTGACTTTATTTTTGTAAAAAATCATATAAATATTTGCTTCCCGCGCCCGAATTGTATGATGTTTCATCATAATTTAGGTAAAAGAAAACATTGCAACAAGAAAAATTGCTATTTCAAGTGTGGTAGGTATTCTAGAATCCAGCCAATGAAGCTTACAATATACAACGTATTCATCAAAAATAGGTAAAATCTATGTTTTCATCATATATTATCCGCAGTAAAGGTCCAAAAGCATGTTTATGAATGTTTTTAACAAAAAATATCCATTTCAAGAATAGAAAAAATCTGACTTTATTTTTGTAAAAAATCATATAAATATTTGCTTCCGCGCCCGAATTTTTTGATTTTTCATCATATTTTAGCTAAAAGAAAACATTGCAACAAGAAAAATTGCTATTTCAAGTGTGTTAGGTATTCTAGAATCCAGCCCATGTAGCTTACAAATATACAACGTATTCATCAAAAATAGGTAAAATCTGACTTTTTTTTTGTAAAAAATCATATAAATATTTGCTTTCGCCGCCCGAATTTTATAATTTTTCATCATATTTTATCCGCAGTATAGGCCCAAAAGCACGTTTATGAATGTTTTAAACAAAAATAACCATTTCAAGAATAGGAAAAATCTGTCTTTATTTTTGTAAAAAATCATATAAATATTTGCTTCCGCGCCCGAGTTTTATGATTTTTCATCTTATTTTAGCTAAAAGAAAACATTGCAACAAGAAAATTGCTATTTCAAGTGTGTTAGGTATTCTAGAATCCAGCCCATGTAGCTTACAATATACAACGTATTCATCAAAAATAGGTAAAATCTGACTTTTTTTTTGTAAAAAAATCATATAAAATATTTGCTTCCCGCGCCCGAACTTTATAATTTTTCATCATATTTTATCCACAGTATAGGTCCAAAAGGCATGTCTATGAATGTTTGAACAAAAATATCCATTTCAAGAATAGGTAAAATCTGACTTTATTTTTGTAAAAAATCATATAAATATTTGCTTCCGCGCCCCGAATTTTATGATTTTTCATCATAATTTAGGTAAAAGAAAACATTGCAACATGAAAATTGCTATTTCAAGTGTGGTAGGTATTCTAGAATCCAGCCAATGAAGCTTACAATATACAACTGTATTCATCAAAAATAGGTAAAATCTGGCTTTATTTTTTATAAAAAATTATATTAATATTTGCTTCCGCGCTCGAATTTTATAATTTTTTCATCATATTTTATTTATAGTATAGGTTCAAAAGCAGGTTTATGAACGTTTTAACAAAGATATCCATTTCAAAAATATGTAAAATCTGACCTTTATTTTTGTAAAAAATCATATAAATATTTGCTTCCGCGCCCCGAATTTTATGATTTTTACATCATAATTTAGGTAAAAGAAAACATTGCAACAAGAAAATTGCTATTTCAAGTGTAGTGGGTATTCTGGAATCCAGCCAATGAAGCTTACAATATACAACGTATTAATGAAAAATAGGTAAAATCTGACTTTTTTTTTTGTAAAAAATCATATAAATATTTGCTTCCGCGCCCGAATTTTATAATTTTTCATCATTATTTATCCACAGTATAGGTCCAAAAGCATGTTTATGAATGTATTAACAAAAATATCCATTTCAAGAATAGGTAAAATCTGACTTTATTTTTGTAAAAAAATCATATAAATATTTGCTTCCGCGCCCGAATTTTATGATTTCTTATCATAATTTTGGTAAAAGAAAACATTGCAACAAGAAAATTGCTATTTCAAGTGTGGTAGGTATTCTAGAATCCAGCCAATGAAGCTTACAATATACAACGTATTCATCAAAAATAGGTAAAATCTGACTTTTTTTGTAAAAAATCATATAAATATTTGCTTCCGCGCCCGAATTTTATAATTTTTCAACATAATTTAGGTAAAAGAAAACATTGCAACAAGAAAATTGCTATTTCAAGTGTGGTAGGTATTCTAGAATCCAGCCAATGTAGCTTACAATATACAACGTATTCATCAAAAATTGGTAAAATCTGACTTTTTTTGTAAAAAAATCATATAAATATTTGCTTCCGCGCCCAAATTTAATAATTTTTTCATCATATTTTATCCACAGTATAGGTCCAACAGCATGTTTATGAATGTTTTAACAAAAATATTTATTTCAAGAATAGGTAAAATCTGACTTTATTTTTGTAAAAAATCATATATATATTTGCTTCCGCGCCCGAATTTTGTGATTTTTCATCATATTTTAGCTAAAAAAAAAACATTGCAACAAGAATATTGCTATTTCAAGTGTGGTAGGTATTCTAGAATCCAGCCCATGTAGCTTACATTATACAACGTATTCATCAAAAATAGGTAAAATCTGACTTTTTTTTTGTGAAAAATCATATAAATATTTGTTTGCGCGCCCGAATTTTATAATTTTTTCATCATATTTTATCCGCAGTATAGGTCCAAAATCATGTTTATGAATGTTTTAAAACAATAATAACCATTTCAAGAATACGAAAAATCTGACTTTATTTTTGTAAAAAAATCATATAAATATTTGCTTTCGCGCCCGAATTTTATGATTTTTCCATCTTATTTTAGCTAAAAGAAAACATTGCAACAAGAAAATTGCTATTTCAAGTGTGTTAGGTAATCTAGAATCCAGCTTATGTAGCTTACAATATACAACGTATTCATCAAAAATAGGTAAAATCTGACTTTTTTTTTGTAAAAAATCATATATAATATTTGCTTCCGCGCCCGAATTTTATAATTTTTCATCATATTTTATCCACAGTATAGGTGCAAAAGCATGTTTATGAATGTTTTAACAAAAATATCCATTTCAAGAATAGGTAAAATCTGACTTTATTTTTGTAAAAATTCATATAAATATTTGCTTCCGCGCCTGAATTTTATGATTTTTCATCATAATTTAGGTAAAAGAAATCATTGCAACAAGAAAATTGCTATTTCAAGTGTGTTAGGTATTCTAGAATCCAGCCCATGTAGCTTACAATATACAACGTATTCATAAAAAATAGGTAAAATTTGACATTTTTTTTGTAAAAAATCATATAAATATTTGCTTCCGCGCCTGACTTTTATAATTTTTCATCATATTTTATCCACAGTATAGGTCCAAAAGCATGTTTATGAATGTTTTAACAAAGAATATCCATTTCAAGAATAGGTAAAATCTGACTTTATTTTTGTAAAAAATCATATAAATATTTGCTTCCGCGCCCGAATTTTATGATTTTGTATCATAATTTAGGTAAAAGAAAACATTGCAACAAGAAAATTGCTATTTCAAGTGTGTTAGGTATTCTAGAATCCAGCCAATGAAGCTTACAATATACACCGTATTCATCAAAAATAGGTAAAAATCTGAATTTTTTTTGTAAGAAATCATATAAATATTTGCTTCCCGCGCCCGAATTTTATAATTTTTCATCATATTATATCCACAGTATAGGTCCAAAAGCATGGTTATGAATGTTTTAACAAAAATATCCATTTCAAGAATAGGTAAAATCTGGCTTTATTTTTGTAAAAAATCATATAAATATTTGCTTCCGCGCCGGAATTTTATGATTTTTCATCATAATTTAGGTAAAAGAAAACATTGCAACAAGAAAATTGCTATTTCAAGTGTGGTAGATATTCTAGAATCCAGCCCATGTAGCTTACAATATACAACGTATTCATCAAAAATAGGTAAAATCTGACTATTTTTTGTAAAAAAAACATATAAATATTTGCTTCCGCGCCCGAATTTTATAATTTTTCATCATATTTTATCCACAGTATAGGTCCAAAAGCATGTTTATGAATGTTTTAACAAAAATATCCATTTCAAGATTAGGTAAAATCTGACTTTATTTTTGTAAAAAAATCATATAAATATTTGCCTCCGCGCCCGAATTTTATGATTTTTCATCATAATTTAGGTAAAAGAAAACATTGCAACAAGAAAATTGCTATTTCAAGTGTGGTAGGTAATCTAGAATCCAGCCAATGAAGCTTACAATATACAACGTATTCATCAAAAATAGGTAAAATCTGACTTTATTTTTTAAAAAATTATATAAATATTTGCTTCCGCGCTAGAATTTTATATTTTTTATCATATTTTATCAATAGTATAGGTCCAAAAGCATGTTTATGAACGTTTTAACAAAAAATATCCATTTCAAAAATATGTAAAATTTGACTTTATTTTTGTAAAAAATCATATAAATATTTGCTTCCGCGCCTGAATTTTATGATTTTTCATCATATTTTAGCTAAAAGAGAACATTGCAACAAGAAAATTGCTATTTCAAGTGTGTTAGGTATTCTAGAATCAAGCCCATATAGCTTACAATATACAACGTATTCATCAAAAATAGGTAAAATTTGACATTTTTTTTGTAAAAAATCATATAAATATTTGCTTCCGCGTCTGACTTTTATAATTTTTCATCATATTTTATCCACAGTATAGGTCCAAAAGCATGTTTATGAATGTTTTAACAAAAATATCCATTTCAAGAATAGGTAAAATCTGACTTTATTTTTGTAAAAAATCATATAAATATTTGCTTCCGCGCCCGAATTTTATGATTTTGTATCATAATTTAGGTAAAAGAAAACATTGCAACAAGAAAATTGCTATTTCAAGTGTGGTAGGTATTCTAGAATCCAGACAATGAAGCATACAATATACAACGTATTCATCAAAAATAGGTAAAATCTGAATTTTCTTTGTAAAAAATCATGTAAATATTTGTTTGCGCGCCCGAATTTTATAATTTTTTATCATATATTATCCGCAGTAGAGGTCCAAAAGCATGTTTATGAATGTTTTAACAAAAATATCCATTTCAAGAATAGGAAAAATCTGATTTTATTTTTGTAAAAAATCATATAAATATTTGCTTCCCCGCCCGAATTTTATGATTTTTCATCATATTTTAGCTCAAAGAGAACATTGCAACAAGAAAATTGCTATTTCAAGTCTGTTAGGTATTCTAGAATCAAGCCCATATAGCTTACAATATACAACGTATTCATCAAAAATAGGTAAAATTTGACATTTTTTTTGTAAAAAATCATATAAATATTTGCTTCCGCGTCTGACTTTTGTAATTTTTCATCATATTTTATCCACAGTATAGGTCCAAAAGCATGTTTATGAATGTTTTAACAAAAATATCCATTTCAAGAATAGGTAAAATCTGACTTTATTTTTGTAAAAAATCATATAAATATTTGCTTCCGCGCCCGAATTTTATGATTTTGTATCATAATTTAGGTAAAAGAAAACATTGCAACAAGAAAATTGCTATTTCAAGTGTGGTAGGTATTCTAGAATCCAGACAATGAAGCATACAATATACAACGTATTCATCAAAAATAGGTAAAATCTGAATTTTCTTTGTAAAAAATCATGTAAATATTTGTTTGCGCGCCCGAATTTTTATAATTTTTTATCATATATTATCCGCAGTAGAGGTCCAAAAGCATGTTTATGAATGTTTTAACAAAAATATCCATTTCAAGAATAGGAAAAATCTGATTTTATTTTTGTAAAAAATCATATAAATATTTGCTTCCGCGCCCGAATTTTATGATTTTTCATCATATTTTAGCTAAAAGAAAACATTGCAACAAGAAAATTGCTATTTCAAGTGTGGTAGATATTCTAGAATCCAGCCCATGTAGCTTACAATTGTCACGATTTGTAACGACTGAGATACTTACTGGCGTGACGTCGGTAGTGTCTGTTTATTCGGGCGCCAATCTGTTCACACTACCCTCGTTAATTTGCCCTAGAATAGCTAGACGGGAGGTCCAAGGAAAAATATGCAAGAATAACTTTAATAGAGTTTTATTTTCAAAAATGTATAAGCCTGTTTCGGTACAGACTAAAATCATACAAGATAACAAAAGAGACTGTGTGAACTGTTAAGTTACAAAGGACTGGATAACGCGAAAAACACAAGTGAAATAACAAGTACAAAAGCAAAACCTACTGTGGAAACACCAGTAGGTTCGCAATTGAACTAGCTACGAACGGACCGAAAACGGACAATTAAAACGGAAAAACACGGGTGAAATGACAGTTGTCTCGCAACAGACCAAAATCAAAACCTACTGTGGAAACACCAGCAGGTTCGCAATTGAACTAATTACGAACGGAACAGAAACGGACAAGTAAAACGGAATGACACGGGTGAAATGACAGTTGTCTCGCAACAGACCAAAAGCAAAACCTACTGTGGAAACACCAGTAGGTTCGCAATTGAACTAATTACGAACGGAACAGAAACGGACAAGTAAAACGGAAAAACACGGGTGAAATGACAGTTGTCTCGCAACAGACCAAAAGCAAAACCTACTGTGGAAACACCAGTAGGTTCGCAATTGAACTAATTACGAACGGAACAGAAACAAATAGAAAACAGATTAACTCACCGACTCGAGGACTTTTGAAGATCTTTCGAACTGAATGGATTCGGACACAAATCCATTTGGTTCTGCTTTTGATTAATTTTGATCAGGGTTTTTATTAATTGAAACAGTGAACCGTTCTGCCGAGATAGGGAATAGCTATCCGAGCCATCTATTGAGTTAAGGGTGAAGATGAAATAGGTAAATGTCCCGTAGAAGTAAGGATAGCTATCCGAGCCATCTATTGAGTAAAAAATAAATTAATCGGAATTGCGAAAAAGAAATAAACCGTTTTTAGGAGATTTAAACCCGTGTGAAAGTCCTTTTCTAATCATAAATGGTCAGAAGAGTATTTATCTTAATCCTAATGCAGTATAAAAATATATAAAACATTATTATATTTGACAGCTGTTTCTGATTTTGACATGAGCTAACAATGCACGGTCGGTGCATTGGTGACATTAACAGAGCAGAATAATTACAGTAAAGACGTGTTTCTCATGTCAAAAACAGTAATTAAGATAATAAATACTAATACAAAGTACTGACAAACATGAATTAAACAAAGGTAAGGGAAGCAAAACAAATATTCATGAAATGACTTTACGGAGGTTTTCTAGGTTGCAAGACAGATTTACAGTAATCCGAAATTACAAATACTTGGAGAAAAATGACTGAAATGTGTTAGAATACTGTCAGGACAGGACAGACAGTAACAGTTCAGTATTCAACACACTTCCAGACGGTTAAAACAGGCAAAAGAATATCATGAATACTTGATTGTGACACCTGAGTCGTCACATTCTCCCCTTACTACCGGAGAAAAAAATAATATATTATTTTTTTCTAACTAACAAAACACAATGAACACAATGAACAAACAAACAAATAAAACAAAGAGAACTTAAAAAAAACCCGTGAAACACAGAACACTGAAAAAAAAACAAACTGACACTAAACACTAGTTGTTCTTCTGTTTAGAAAAAAACAGTGGTCTCAAATAGGGTGGTAACTCGTCTGGGTCCCAGATGGTTTTCCAGCGAGGAACCCCTTGGCCGTCGGGGACCAACATACGTACTTTACGTCTCGGTTGAGGCGTCCTTGGCTGAGACGGCAGCGGCGACGTAGGCGGGGACTCTAGTTGATAAAGTGGCGGAGATGCCCCAAACAACTCGTCCATCGCTTGTTGGGACACCCACCTTGGAGTACGGGGCGTCCTCGGCCTTTCTGGAGTGACCGGCGTCGACACTGTCTCCCGCCAAATGTTCTCACTGGCTGGGGTGACCGGTGACGACGGTACTCGCGCTGGACTTGGCGGTGGAGTGACCGTGTTCTCTTTGCGAACTCGGCGCGATGGTGGCCGTTTGGCCGGGGACCACATTGGTCTCCTGGTGACTTTCATTTTCCTGAAACATTTTTAAATCTTTTATATGCACCTTACCTAGTTTTTTTCCTGTATCTGAAGACAGATTCACAACTTGAGGTGAAACTAATTTTGACACGGTCCAGGGTCCGGAATATTTTGGACATAATTTAGCAGAGATTCCTTTAGTTGCACGTGAGATAGGATGTTCCCGACGCATAACCAGATCAGCAACCTGGAAAGTCTGTGGTCTATGTCGAAGGTTATAATGATGGCTTTGTTTGGTAGCGGCTTGGGCAATCCTTATTTTAGCTAGCTCCTGTGCTGCTTTTATGACTTTCAACCGCTGCAGGTGTTCCTCAGATACAACTGCTTCCATGGGGCTGTCATTCTCAGGAATATTCTCAAATTCTGTTGGTAGCCGAAGTTCTCTTCCAAAATTAAGATACGTGGCAGAGTAGCCAGTCGAACTGTGACGACTACTGTTTATGGCCAACGTAAATTCTGGTAGCAACGCATACCAATTCCTGTGGTTATCTTTGCAAAACTGCGCGAGCATTGGCTTCAAGACCCTATTTACTCTCTCTACTGGGTTTGCCTGAGGAGTGTAGGGTGGTGTAAGCTGATGGCGAATGTGGTATTCCGCGAGAAATTTCTTGACAGTATTGTTGTCGAATTCTGTTCCATTGTCTGAAATGAGTATCTTAGGACAACCAAACCGACATAGAATTAATTCTCGAAATGCAGTTACGACTGCCTTTGCATTTGCTTGACGAAGGGGGCGACATTCGATCCACTTTGTCATACGGTCTTGAAATACAATAATGTATTCATACCCCTTTGTGAGGTGAGGCAACGGCCCCATGATGTCTACAGCCACTGTGTCCCAAGGTTGGCCAATTTTTGGAGGTCCCATCTGTCCGGCGGATTTCTGTTGATCCGTTTTGTAAGTTTGACAGCTAAGGCAGCCTCTCACATACTTAGCAGCGTGTCTAAACATACCTGGCCAGTAATAACGAAGAGCAAGACGTGCAATCGTTTTGGCGATTCCTAAATGGCCTGCAGTCGGATGATCATGGTTTTCGGCCAACACAGTTTGCCTTTGCTCCAATGGAATACACAATTTCCACGTTCGGTGTGGTTCGGTGTCAGAAAGATCAGTAGGGTCCCAAAAGCGTCGGTATAATTTACCTTCTTGTACCTGATAATCCTCGTGGTCTGACGGTCGTTCATTCACCTCTTTGATCTTCTGGTTATACCAAGAGCAGGTGCTAGTAATGAGACAGACATCGGGCAATGGTTTCCTACTGAGCATGTCCGCCAATTGGTTCAAACTACCTTGACGATACTCAACCTTGAAATCGTGTTGTTGCAGGTAGGTAATCCAACGAGCCATACGTCCGGTTGGCTGCTGCATAGTATCCAGATACTTCAGAGCCTGATGGTCAGTCACTATAGTGAAGTGATAACCCTCTAAATACATACGTAGTTTCTTAATTGCCCATACAACTGCTAGGCATTCCTTTTCCATAGTCGTATAATTTTTCTCAGCGCCAGTGAGGGTACGACTCACGTAAGCTATTGCCCGAGGATTCTCCAAACTGCCTTGAACCAGAGCTGCTCCGATGCCCACGTCAGAAGCATCAGTCTGTAAAATAAATGGTTCCTCAAAATTGGGGCATGCCAGTGCTGGTGCGGTCGTCAAAGCCTCTTTTAAGCACTGGTAGGCGATGTCTTGATCCTTTTCCCAGCTCCACTTCTTTCCTTTCTGTAAGAGAGAAGTTAAAGGAGTTGTTATCATGGAGAAGTTCTTTATGAAACGCCGGTACCAGGAAGCGGCGCCGAGGAATTGACGCACTTCTTTTGCGCAGGATGGAGGTTGCATTTTGAGAATAGCTTCTACCTTTTCAGGATCAGTTTGAATCCCTGTTGCTGTCACCATGTGCCCAAGATACCTGATTGATTGCAGGCCGAAATGACATTTGTCCGGGTTTAATCTTAAATTGGCTTCCCGTAGCCGTTTAAAAACTTCCCGTAAATGCTGCAAATGTTCTTCGAGCGTGGCACTTGCTACCACAATGTCATCCAGATAAGCAAAAGCGAAAGGTTCAAGCTCTGGTTCTATGACTGAGTCAAGCAATCGTTGAAAAGTCGCAGGCGCAGCGTGAAGACCAAAGGGCATTACCTTGAATTGGAATAAACCCCTTCCTGGAACCGTGAACGCTGTTAGGGGTTTACTCTCTTCAGAGAGCGGTACCTGCCAATATCCATTTTTCAAGTCAATAGTTGAAAAATACTTTGCTGCACGTAATTTGTCTAGGATTGCATTGATGAAAGGTAGTGGGTAAGCATCCTTCTCTGTCACTTTGTTGAGTTGGCGAAAGTCTATGCAAAATCTAGGCCGACCGTCTTTCTTTCGTACAATCACTGCCGGCGAGCTCCAGGGGCTTTGAGATTTTTCAATAATCCCATCCGCCAACATTTCCTCAACTTCCTCGTTGATAATTTGCTGCATTTTGGGGTTACGAGGCACGTAGCGCTGCTTGATGGGTGTTTGATTTATTAAACGAATTTGGTGTTTAATATTTCCCGTAACTCCTTTCATCTTAGTGAACCAGGGCAACTCTTCATCCAGAAATCGTTTTAAAGTTTCTTCTTCGGTTGAGGGCAATATTGAATTTATACTAGCCGGTGTGTTGATGCTAATACTTCGGTGGAGAATGTCAAGACTGACACTGTATGCTGTAAGAGCGTCCATTCCCAGTATAATATCCGTAGTAAGTCCTGGTAAACTCTGGAACGTGAGGCGTCTCCCAATACCACCGAGAATACACCCTACTGTGAGTGCACCTTGGGTTTGTGCCGTGGTTCCATCCGCCAGTTGAACTTGTTGGAGTACTGGTTGTAGACGATCTCTCTGATCGCTTAGTTCTCTAGCCAGTTGTGCATTGAGGTAAGAGAATGAAGCCCCAGTGTCTACAAGAGCCTGAAACTCCCGTCCTTTAATAGTGATTGCCGTGAATATACGATTTTCCCCCCCTGAATTCCCTTTGATTACTGGAAGTGCGAATATTTTCTTTTCTGAATGTAGAGGCTGTTGATCCTTGAGTTGTCCCGGCCCCTTTTCGGTCCAACTCATTGGTCGTTTCCCGTTGACTGTTTCTTACAAACGCAGTCTTTTGTAAGAACACCGACTTTATTGCAGTTCCAACAAAATAATTTTTGAGGATTTTTACATTGACCTCGATAATGTCCATGTTGACCACATCTCCAACACTGGATCGACGCACAAGCGCCTCGTGGTTTTTCACTGACAGGTTCAGTAGCGACAACATGTAGACGAGTTACCGGTGCAGACGCTTTTAAATCACGTTGTAAAAGTTCATACTCTTCTATCTCTTGTAGAAGATTCTTAATGCTGGGAACGTCACGTCGACGAATATACTGTCGGTATTCCGGTAATAGATTGGAATAAACTCGGAATAATTCTTCGTCGGAAGTCAATTTTCCGTACCGGCGTATAAGAGTCCTGATATCTATAACGTAATCACGGCCTTTCTCATTACGTTTTTGTTTTCTTTTGCTAATCTCTTCTTCCATCCGTAATTCATAATCTGTGCCTAAGTAACAGGCTTTGAAGTCACAGAAGAAGTCTTTCCATGACTCCCAGTCGCTTCGGTTATTTCGTACCCATTGTAACGGTACACCTCTAAAGAGTTCTGGCAGGGCAGTCAGCAATTGAGCGTCTGATAGACCATAACTGACCTTGAGTTCTTCGACTCGTTCAAGAAACGATACTGGGTCTGACTTTCCGTCGAAGTACGCATTCCATTTGCGGACTATTTCACAGGCGTTCGAAGCTGGTACTGGCAACGCTGGTGAGTCACTTGAACCAGCTTCAGGTCCATCGTCCATTTTCGTGATTTTTGTCTTCGTCATCTTAGATTTCCTTGCTCAAGAAAGTCCCTGTTCGGGCCGTCAATTTGTCACGATTTGTAACGACTGAGATACTTACTGGCGTGACGTCGGTAGTGTCTGTTTATTCGGGCGCCAATCTGTTCACACTACCCTCGTTAATTTGCCCTAGAATAGCTAGACGGGAGGTCCAAGGAAAAATATGCAAGAATAACTTTAATAGAGTTTTATTTTCAAAAATGTATAAGCCTGTTTCGGTACAGACTAAAATCATACAAGATAACAAAAGATACTGTGTGAACTGTTAAGTTACAAAGGACTGGATAACGCGAAAAACACAAGTGAAATAACAAGTACAAAAGCAAAACCTACTGTGGAAACACCAGTAGGTTCGCAATTGAACTAGCTACGAACGGACCGAAAACGGACAATTAAAACGGAAAAACACGGGTGAAATGACAGTTGTCTCGCAACAGACCAAAAGCAAAACCTACTGTGGAAACACCAGCAGGTTCGCAATTGAACTAATTACGAACGGAACAGAAACGGACAAGTAAAACGGAATGACACGGGTGAAATGACAGTTGTCTCGCAACAGACCAAAAGCAAAACCTACTGTGGAAACACCAGTAGGTTCGCAATTGAACTAATTACGAACGGAACAGAAACGGACAAGTAAAACGGAAAAACACGGGTGAAATGACAGTTGTCTCGCAACAGACCAAAAGCAAAACCTACTGTGGAAACACCAGTAGGTTCGCAATTGAACTAATTACGAACGGAACAGAAACAAATAGAAAACAGATTAACTCACCGACTCGAGGACTTTTGAAGATCTTTCGAACTGAATGGATTCGGACACAAATCCATTTGGTTCTGCTTTTGATTAATTTTGATCAGGGTTTTTATTAATTGAAACAGTGAACCGTTCTGCCGAGATAGGGAATAGCTATCCGAGCCATCTATTGAGTTAAGGGTGAAGATGAAATAGGTAAATGTCCCGTAGAAGTAAGGATAGCTATCCGAGCCATCTATTGAGTAAAAAATAAATTAATCGGAATTGCGAAAAAGAAATAAACCGTTTTTAGGAGATTTAAACCCGTGTGAAAGTCCTTTTCTAATCATAAATGGTCAGAAGAGTATTTATCTTAATCCTAATGCAGTATAAAAATATATAAAACATTATTATATTTGACAGCTGTTTCTGATTTTGACATGAGCTAACAATGCACGGTCGGTGCATTGATGACATTAACAGAGCAGAATAATTACAGTAAAGACGTGTTTCTCATGTCAAAAACAGTAATTAAGATAATAAATACTAATACAAAGTACTGACAAACATGAATTAAACAAAGGTAAGGGAAGCAAAACAAATATTCATGAAATGACTTTACGGAGGTTTTCTAGGTTGCAAGACAGATTTACAGTAATCCGAAATTACAAATACTTGGAGAAAAATGACTGAAATGTGTTAGAATACTGTCAGGACAGGACAGACAGTAACAGTTCAGTATTCAACACACTTCCAGACGGTTAAAACAGGCAAAAGAATATCATGAATACTTGATTGTGACACCTGAGTCGTCACACAATATACAACGTATTCATCAAAAATAAAAAAATTATATAAATATTTGCTTCCTCGCTCGAATTTTATGATTTTTCATCATATTTTAGGTAAATGTTTTCTACATTGCAACAAGAAAATTGCTATTTTAAGTGTGTTAGGTATTCTAAAATCCAGCACATGTAGCTTACAATATACAACGTATTCATCAAAAATAGGTAAAATCTGACTTCTTTTTTGTAAAAAGTCATATAAATATTTGTTTGCGCGCCCGAATTTTATAATTTTTCATCAAATTTTATCCGCAGTATAGGTCCAAAAGCATGTTTCTAAATGTTTTAACTAAAATATCCATTTCAAGAATAGGTAAAATCTGACTTTTTTTTGTAAAAAATCATATAAATAGTTGCTTCCGCGCCGGAATTTTATAATTTTTTATCATATTTTATCCACAGTATAGGTCCAAAAGCATGTTTATGAATGTTTTAACAAAAATATCCATTTCAAGAATAGGTAAAATCTGACTTTATTTTTGTAAAAAATCATATAAATATTTGCTTCCGCGCCCGAGTTTTATGATGTGTCATCATAATTTAGGTAAAAGAAAACATTGCAACAAGAAAATTGCTATTTCAAGTGTGGTAGGTATTCTAGAATCCAGCCAATGAAGCTTACAATATACAACGTATTCATCAAAAATAGGTAAAATCTGACTATTTTTTGTAAAAAATCATATAAATATTTGCTTCCGCGCCCGAATTTTATAATTTTTCATCATATTTTATCCACAGTATAGGTCCAAAAGCATGTTTATGAATGTTTTAACAAAAATATCCTTTCAAGAATAGGAAAAATCTGACTTAATTTTTGTAAAAAATCATATAAATATTTGCTTCCGCGCCCGAATTTTATGATTTTTCATCTTATTTTAGCTAAAAGAAAACATTGCAACAAGAAAATTGCTATTTCAAGTGTGTTAGGTATTCTAGAATCCAACTTATGTAGCTTACAATATACAACGTATTCATCAAAAATAGGTAAAATCTGACTTTTTTTTTGTAAAAAATCATATAAATATTTGCTTCCGCGTCCGAATTTTATAATTTTTCATCATATTTTATCCACAGTATAGGTGCAAAAGCATGTTTATGAATGTTTTAACAAAAATATCCATTTCAAGAATAGGTAAAATCTGACTTTATTTTTGTAAAAATTCATATAAATATTTGCTTCCGCGCCTGAATTTTATGATTTTTTCATCATAATTTAGGTAAAAGAAATCATTGCAACAAGAAAATTGCTATTTCAAGTGTATTAGGTATTCTAGAATCCAACCCATGTAGCTTACAATATACAACGTATTCATAAAAAGTAGGTAAAATCTGACTTTTTTTTTGTAAAAAATCATATAAATATTTGTTTGCGCGCCCGAATTTTATAATTTTTCATTATATTTTATCCGCAGTATAGGTACAAAAGCATGTTTATGAATGTTTTAACAAAAATATCCATTTCAAGAGTATGTATAATCTGACTTTATTTTTGTAAAAAATCATATAAATATTTGCTTCCGCGCCCGAATTTTATGATTTTTCATCATATTTTAGCTAAAAGAAACCATTGCAACAAGAAAATTGCTATTTCAAGTGTGTTAGGTATTCTAGAATCCAGCCAATGAAGCTTGCAATATACAACGTATTTATCAAAAATAGGTAAAATCTGACTTTTTCTTGTAAGAAATCATATAAAAATTTTGCTTCCGCGCCCGAATTTTATAATTTTTCATCATATTATATCCACAGTATAGGTCCAAAAGCATGTTTATGAATGTTTTAACAAAAATATCCATTTCAAGAATAGGTAAAATCTGACTTTATTTTTGTAAAAAATCATATAAATATTTGCTTCCGCGCCCGAATTTTATGATTTTTCATCATAATTTAGGTAAAAGAAAACATTGCGACAAGAAAATTGCTATTTCAAGTGTGGTAGGTATTCTAGAATCCAGTCAATGAAGCTAACAATATACAACGTATTCATCAAAAATAGGTAAAATCTGACTTTTTTTTGTAAAAAATCATATAAATATTTGCATCCGCCCGAATTTTATAATTTTTCATCATATTTTATCCACAGTATAGGTCCAAAAGCATGTTTATGAATGTTTTAACAAAAATATCCATTTCAAGAGTATGTAAAATCTGACTTTATTTTTGTAAAAAATCATATAAATATTTTCTTCCGCGCCCGAATTTTATAATTTTTCATCATATTTTATCCGCAGTATAGGCCCACAAGCAGGTTTATGAATGTTTTAAACAAAAATAACCATTTCAAGAATAGGAAAAATCTGTCTTTATATTTGTAAAAAATCATATAAATATTTGCTTCCGCGCCCGAATTTTATGATTTTTCATCTTATTTTAGCTAAAAGAAAACATTGCAACAAGAAAATTGCTATTTCAAGTGTGTTAGGTATTCTAGAATCCAGCCCATGTAGCTTACAATATACAACGTATTCATCAAAAATAGGTAAAATCTGACTTTTTTTTTGTAAAAAATCATATAAATATTTGCTTCCGCGCCCGAATTTTATAATTTTTCATCATATTTTATCCACAGTATAGGTCCAAAAGCTTGTTTATGACTGTTTTAACAAAAATATCCATTTCAAGAATAGGTAAAATCTGACTTTATTTTTGTAAAAAATCATATAAATATTTGCTTCCGCGCCCGAATTTTATGATTTTTTATCATAATTTAGGTAAAAGAAAACATTGCAACAAGAAAATTGCTGTTTTAAGTGTGGTAGGTATTCTAAAGTCCAGCCAATGAAGCTTACAATGTACAACGTATTCATCAAAAATAGGTAAAATCTGACTTTATTTTTATAAAAAATCATATAAATATTTGTTTGCGCGCCCGAATTTTATAATTTTTCATCATATTTTATCCGCAGTATAGGTCCAAAAGCATGTTTATGAATGTTTTAACAAAAATATCTATTTCAAGAATAGGAAAAATCTGACTTTATTTTTGTAAAAAATCATATAAATTTTTGCTTCCGCGCCTGAATTGTATTATTTTTCATCTTATTTTAGCTAAAAGAATACATTGCAACAAGAAAATTGCTATTTCAAGTGTGTTAGATATTCTAGAATCCAGCCTATGTAGCTTACAATATACAACGTATTCATGAAATATAGGTAAAATCTGACTTTTTTTTTTGTAAAAAATCATATAAATATTTGCTTCCGCGCCCGAATTTTATAATTTTTTATCATATTTTATCCACAGTATAGGTCCAAAAGCATGTTTATTAATGTTTTAACAAAAATATCCATTTCAAGAATAGGTAAAATCTGACTTTATTTTTGTAAAAAATCATATAAATATTTGCTTCCGCGCCCGAATTTTATGATGTTTCATCATAATTTAGGTAAAAGAAAACATTGCAACAAGAAAATTGCTATTTCAAGTGTGGTAGGTATTCTAGAATCCAGTCAATGAAGCTTACAATATACAACGTATTCATCAAAAATAGGTAAAATCTATGTTTTCATCATATATTATCCGCAGTAAAGGTCCAAAAGCATGTTTATGAATGTTTTAACAAAAATATCCATTTCAAGAATAGGAAAAATCTGACTTTATTTTTGCAAAAAATCATATAAATATTTGATTCCGCGCCCGAATTTTATGATTTTTCATCATATTTTAGCTAAAAGAAAACATTGCAACAAGAAAATTGCTATTTCAAGGGTGTTAGGTATTCTAGAATCCAGCCCATGTAGCTTACAAATATACAACGTATTCATCAAAAATAGGTAAAATCTGACATTATTTTTGTAAAAAATCATATAAATATTTGCTTTCGCGCCCGAATTTTATAATGTTTCATCATATTTTATCCGCAGTATAGGCCCAAAAGCATGTTTATGAATGTTTTAAACAAAAATAACCATTTCAAGAATAGGAAAAATCTGTCTTTTATTTTTGTAAAAAATCATATAAATATTTGCTTCCGCGCCCGAATTTTATGATTTTTCATCTTATTTTAGCTAAAAGAAAACATTGCAACAAGAAAATTGCTATTTCAAGTGTGTTAGGTATTCTAGAACCCAGCCCATGGAGCTTACAATATACAACGTATTCATCAAAAATAGGTAAAATCTGACTTTTTTTGTAAAAAATCATATAAATATTTGCTTCCGCGCCCGAACTTTATAATTTTTTATCATATTTTATCCACAGTATAGGTCCAAAAGCATGTCTATGAATGTTTGAACAAAAATATCCATTTCAAGAATAGGTAAAGTCTGACTTTATTTTTGTAAAAAATCATATAAATATTTGCTTCCGCGCTACCCCCGAATTTTATGATTTTTCATCATAATTTAGGTAAAAGAAAACATTGCAACAAGAAAATTGCTATTTCAAGTGTGGTAGATATTCTAGAATCCAGCCAATGAAGCTTACAATATACAACGTATTCATCAAAAATAGGTAAAATCTGACTTTTTTTTGTAAAAAATCATATAAATATTTGCTTCTGCGCCCGAATTTTATAATTTTTCATCATATTTTATCCACAGTATAGGTCCAAAAGCATGTTTATGAATGTTTTAACAAAAATATCCATTTCAAGAATAGGTAAAATATGATTTTATTTTTGTAAAAAATCATATAAATATTTGCTTCCGCGCCCGAATTTTATGATTTTTTCTCATAATTTAGGTAAAAGAAAACATTGCAACAAGAAAATTGCTATTTCAAGTGTGGTAGGTATTCTAGAATCCAGCCAATGAAGCTTACAATATACAACGTATTCATCAAAAATAGGTAAAATCTGACTTTATTTTTATAAAAAATTATATTAATATTTGCTTCCGCGCTCGAATTTTATAATTTTTCATCATATTTTATTTATAGTATAGGTCCAAAAGCAGGTTTATGAACGTTTTAACAAAGATATCCATTTCAAAAATATGTAAAATCTGACTTTATTTTTGTAAAAAATCATATAAATATTTGCTTCCGCGCCCGAATTTTATGATTTTTACATCATAATTTAGGTAAAAGAAAACATTGCAACAAGAAAATTGCTATTTCAAGTGTAGTAGGTATTCTAGAATCCAGCCAATGAAGCTTACAATATACAACGTATTCATCAAAAATAGGTAAAATCTGACTTTTTTTTTGTAAAAAATCATATAAATATTTGCTTCCGCGCCGGAATTTTATAATTTTTCATCATTATTTATCCACAGTATAGGTCCAAAAGCATGTTTATGAATGTATTAACAAAAATATCCATTTCAAGAATAGGTAAAATCTGACTTTATTTTTGTAAAAAATCATATAAATATTTGCTTCCGCGCCCGAATTTTATGATTTCTTATCATAATTTTGGTAAAAGAAAACATTGCAACAAGAAAATTGCTATTTCAAGTGTGGTAGGTATTCTAGAATCCAGCCAATGAAGCTTACAATATACAACGTATTCATCAAAAATAGGTAAAATCTGACTTTTTTTGTAAAAAATCATATAAATATTTGCTTCCGCGCCCGAATTTTATAATTTTTCAACATAATTTAGGTAAAAGAAAACATTGCAACAAGAAAATTGCTATTTCAATTGTGGTAGGTATTCTAGAATCCAGCCAATGTAGCTTACAATATACAACGTATTCATCAAAAATTGGTAAAATCTGACTTTTTTTGTAAAAAATCATATAAATATTTGCTTCCGCGCCCGAATTTAATAATTTTTCATCATATTTTATCCACAGTATAGGTCCAACAGCATGTTTATGAATGTTTTAACAAAAATATCCATTTCAAGAATAGGTAAAATCTGACTTTATTTTTGTAAAAAATCATATATATATTTGCTTCTCGCGCCCGAATTTTGTGATTTTTCATCATATTTTAGCTAAAAGAAAACATTGCAACAAGATTATTGCTATTTCAAGTGTGTTAGGTATTCTAGAATCCAGCCCATGTAGCTTACAATATACAACGTATTCATCAAAAATAGGTAAAATCTGACTTTATTTTTGTAAAAAATCATATAAATATTTGCTTCCGCGCCCGAAATTTATGATTTTGTATCATAATTTAGGTAAATGAAAACATTGCAACAAGAAAATTGCTATTTCAAGTGTGGTAGGTATTCTAGAATCCAGACAATGAAGCATACAATATACAACGTATTCATCAAAAATAGGTAAAATCTGAATTTTCTTTGTAAAAAAATCATGTAAATATTTGTTTGCGCGCCCGAATTTTATAATTTTTTTATCATATATTATCCGCAGTAGAGGTCCAAAAGCATGTTTATGAATGTTTTAACAAAAATATCCATTTCAAGAATAGGAAAAATCTGATTTTATTTTTGTAGAAAATCATATAAATATTTGCTTCCGCGCCCGAATTTTATGATTTTTCATCATATTTTAGCTAAAAGAAAACATTGCAACAAGAAAATTGCTCTTTCAAGTGTGTTAGGTATTCTAGAATCCAGCCAATGAAGCTTACAATATACAACGTATTCATCAAAAATAGGTAAAATCTGACTTTTTTTGTAAGAAATCATATAAATATTTGCTTCTGCGATCGAATTTTATAATTTTTCATCATATTATATCCACAGTATAGGTCCAAAAGCATGTTTATGAATGTTTTAACAAAAATATCCATTTCAAGAATAGGTAAAATCTGACTTTATTTTTGTAAAAAATCATATAAATATTTGCTTCCGCGCCGGAATTTTATGATTTTTCATCATAATTTAGGTAAAAGAAAACATTGCAACAAGAAAATTGCTATTTCAATTGTGGTAGGTATTCTAGAATCCAGCCAATGAAGCTTACAATGTACAACGTATTCATCAAAAATTGGTAAAATTTGACTTTATTTTTGTAAAAAATTATATAAATATTTGCTTCCTCGCTCGAATTTTATGATTTTTCATCATATTTTAGGTAAAAGAAAACATTGCAACAAGAAAATTGCTATTTTAAGTGTGTTAGGTATTCTAAAATCCAGCACATGTAGCTTACAATATACAACGTATTCATCAAAAATAGGTAAAATCTGACTTCTTTTTTGTAAAAAAGCATATAAATATTTGTTTGCGCGCCCCGAATTTTATAATTTTTCATCAAATTTTATCCGCAGTATAGGTCCAAAAGCATGTTTCTAAATGTTTTAACTAAAATATCCATTTCAAGAATAGGTAAAATCTGACTTTTTTTTTGTAAAAAATCATATAAATAGTTGCTTCCGCGCCGGAATTTTATAATTTTTTATCATATTTTATCCACAGTATAGGTCCAAAAGCATGTTTATGAATGTTTTAACAAAAATATCCATTTCAAGAATAGGTAAAATCTGACTTTATTTTTGTAAAAAATCATATAAATATTTACTTCCGCGCCCGAATTTTATGATGTTTCATCATAATTTAGGTAAAAGAAAACATTGCAACAAGAAAATTGCTATTTCAAGTGTGGTAGGTATTCTAGAATCCAGCCAATGAAGCTTACAATATACAACGTATTCATCAAAAATAGGTAAAATCTGACTTTTTTTTGTAAAAAATCATATAAATATTTGCTTCCGCGCCCGAATTTTATAATTTTTCATCATATTTTATCCACAGTATAGGTCCAAAAGCATGTTTATGAATGTTTTAAACAATAATAACCATTTCAAGAATAGGAAAAATCTGACATTATTTTTGTAAAAAATCATATAAATATTTGCTTTCACGCACGAATTTTATGATTTTTCATCTTATTTTAGCTAAAAGAAAACATTGCAACAAGAAAATTGCTATTTCAAGTGTGTTAGGTATTCTAGAATCCAGCCCATGTAGCTTACAATATACAACGTATTCATCAAAAATAGGTAAAATCTGAATTTTTTTTGTAAAAAATCATATAAATATTTGCTTCCGCGCCCAAATTTTATAATTTTTCATCATATTTTATCCAAAGTACAGGTCCAAAAGCATGTTTATGAATGTTTGAACAAAAATATCCATTTCAAGAATAGGTAAAATCTGACTTTATTTTTGTAAAAAATCATATAAATATTTGCTTCCGCGCCCGAATTTTATGATTTTTCATCATAATTTAGATAAAAGAAAACATTGCAACAAGAAAATTGCTATTTCAAGTGTGTTAGGTATTCTAGAATCCAGCCCATGTAGCTTACAATATACAACGTATTCATAAAAAATAGGTAAAATCTGACTTTTTTTTTGTAAAAAATCATATAAATATTTGTTTGCGCGCCCGAATTTTATAATTTTTCATTATAGTTTATCCGCAGTATAGGTCCAAAAGCATGTTTATGAATGTTTTAACAAAAATATCCATTTCAAGAGTATGTAAAATCTGACTTTATTTTTGTAAAAAATCATATAAATATTTGCTTACTCTGAGATAGCGCGT
>JAQOWZ010000066.1:948513-1012532 GCA_035578165.1 Stenolophus ochropezus | reverse complement strand
ACGCGCTATCTCAGAGTTATTTTTGATGAATACGGTGTATATTGTAAGCTACATGGCTGGATTCTAGAATACCTAACACACTTGAAATAGCAATTTTCATGTTGCAATGTTTTCTTTTAGCTAAAATATGATGAAAAATCATAAAATTTGGGAGCGTAAGCTAATATTTATATGATTTTTTACAAAAATAAAGTCAGATTTTACCTATTTTTGAAATGGATATTTTTGTTAAAACATTCATAAACATGCTTTTGAACCTGTACTGTGGATAAAATATGATGAAAAAATTATAAAATTCGGGCGCGGAAGCAAAGATTTATATGATTTTTTACAAAAAAAAGTCAGATTTTACCTATTTTTGATAAATACGTTGTATATTTTAAGATACATGGGCTGGATTCTAGAATACCTAACACACTTGAAATACCAATTTTCTTGTTGCAATGTTTTCTTTTAGCTAAAATATGATGAAAAATCATAAAATTCGGGCGCGGAAGCAAATATTTATATGATTTTTTACAAAAATTAAGTCCGATTTTACCTATTTTTGAAATGGATATTTTTGTTAAAACATTCATAAATATGCTTATGGACCTATACTATGGATAAAATATGATGAAAAATTATAAAATTTAGGCGCGAAAGCAAATATTTATATAATTTTTTACAAAAATAAAGTCAGATTTTACCTATTTTTGATAAATACGTTGTATATTGCAAGCTTCATTGGCTGGATTCTAGAATACCTACCACACTTGAAATAGCAATTTTCTTGTTGCAATGTTTTCTTTTACCTAAATTATGATGAAAAATCATAAAATTCGGGCGCGAAAGCAAATATTTATATGATTTTTTACAAAAATAAAGTCAGATTTTACCTATTCTTGAAATGGATATTTTTGTTAAAACATTCATAAACATGCTTTTGGACCTATACTGTGGATAAAATATGATGAAAAATTATAAAATTTGGGCGCGGAAGCAAATATTTATATGATTTTTTACAAATAAAATCAGATTTTACCTATTTTTGATGAATACGTTGTATATTGTAAGCTCCATTGGCTGGATTCTAGAATACCTACTACACTTGAAATAGCAATTTTCTTGTTGCAATGTTTTCTTTTACCTAAATTATGATGAAAAATCATAAAATTCGGGCGCGGAAGTAAATATTTATATGATTTTTTAAAAAATAAAGTCAGATTTTACCTATTTTTAAAATGGATATTTTTGTTAAAACATTCATAAACATGCTTTTAAACCTATACTATGGATAAAATATGATGAAAAATTATAAAATTCTGGCGCGGAAGCAAATATTTATATGAGTTTTTACAAAAATAAAGTCAGAATTTACATATTCTTGAAATGGATATTTTTGTTAAAACATTCATAAACATCCTTTTGGAGCTATACTGTGGATAAAATATGATGAAAAATTAAGTCAGATTTTACCTATTTTTGATGAATACGTTGTATATTGTTAGCTTCATTGGCTGGATTCTAGAATACCTACCACACTTGAAATAGCAATTTTCTTGTTGCAATGTTTTCTTCTACCTAAATTATGATGAAAAATCATAACAATCAGGCGCGGAAGCAAATATTTATATGAGTTTTTACAAAAATAAAGTCAGATTTTACATATTCTTGAAATGGATATTTTTGTTAAAACATTCATAAACATCCTTTTGGAGCTATACTGTGGATAAAATATGATGAAACATTATAAAATTCGGGCGCGGAAGCAAATATTTTTATGATTTTTTACAAAAAAAAGTCAGATTTTACCTATTTTTGATTAATACGTTGTATATTGTAAGCTATATGGGCTGGATTCTCGAATACCTAACACACGTGAAATAGCAATTTTCTTGTTGCAATGTTTTCTTTTAGCTAAAATGTGATGAAAAATCATAAAATTCAGGCGCGGAAGCAAATATTTATATGATTTTTTACAAAAATAAAGTCAGATTTTACGTATTTTTGATGAATACGTTGTATATTGTAAGCTTCATTGGCTGGATTCTAGAATACCTACTGTTCCAAGAGTAACTTGATATGAAGTAAGATAAAACATGGTTACCATGAAAGCGGTAGTTGTTGAGAGAAACAAAGTTAGATATTGGAACAACTCCTAAAATGTCATGTTAGAACTTTAATCGTATACTTAGTTATTTCTATCCATTATTAGTACATGGTGGCAGCGGTAAAAAGTATTATGTAATTCAGAAAATAAAAAGAATTCTTCAGAATGAGTGATGACGAAAAAGTACACTCTGTGGTCCCTCCCAAAAATCAAGTTCCAAGTGTTCAGCAGGCTCTAAATGTACAGCCGCCAGAAAATTTTGAATTTTCATGCCCCTTGAAATGGCCAATGTGGTCAAAACGGTTTGAAAGGTACCTCATTGTATCAAATAATTCTGCTCGTCCTGATAATGAGAAGTTCGAAATATTGTTGTACGTAATGGGTCCTAAAGCAGATGACGTTTTTTCTCAATTACCACATATTGAGAAGCCGACATTAGAAAAGGTTCTTAAAGCATTCGAAAATTACTTCATACCAAGAAGAAATATTACTTTTGAAAGGTATAAATTCGGAACACGTTCCCAACAACCAGGTGAACCCGTTGAAGAATTCATAACTGCTCTTCATACCCTAGCAGACAATTGCAATTATGGACAGTTAAAAGAAGAATTAATACGAGATAGGATCATTATTGGAATGACCGACAGAAAAACTTCGGAACATCTACAACTAAAAGCCACTCTAACACTATCTGACACCATTCAGATTGTCAGACAAGCTGAGTTGCAGTCTCAACAAACTCAAGTTCTTGTATCCAGTTCAAAAGAAACAGTGAATGCTGTTTACAAACATGAACCATCGAAGAGACCTTTCAACAAGTCAAAATTTCCGAAATATCCTGAGTCAAATTCAACAAATCGTACAGAACCGAGATCATATCAGCGTACAGATGAACGTCAGGAACAATCGTCTAAATGCTTCTATTGCGCCTTAGACATTCATCCAAGGTACCAATGTCCTGCTAAAAGAAGTAAGTGTCATAATTGTAAACTCTATGGACACTGGTCTACTTCTACAGCTTGCAAATCAAAAAAAGTCATTAGAAATGTATCTGATGAAACAGGAATTGATCAAAAATTCAATTTAGAGTCCGAGTTTTCTGAAAGTTTATATTTAGGAATTTTAAAAATAAATTCTCTTTTAAATAAAGATGATACACGATATATAAGTTTATGTGTAAAAGAACTTAAAACGAGTCAAATTAAATTTTTGATTGATTCCGGAGCTGACATAACCTGTTTACCAGCCAGTATGATAAATTTTTCACTATTAAAAAAATATATAAAGCCTATTAATCAAAACGTAGTTGGCCCTGATAATAAAGAATTAAACTCTTGTGGAATTATTAATTTAACCTTGCTAACACCCACTGAGTTAAAAATTAAAGTTCTTTTAGTAAAAAATTTAATGCAACCAATTCTGGGATGGCCCGAAATAAAAAAGTTAGATTTGTTAACAATAAAGAATAAACAAAATAAAGCAACAAATATTATAGCTTCACCCAAAATATGTGATGTTGAAAAATAATTTCCTAATATATTTGATGGACTAGGTAATTTTAAAGGGGAAATCAAAATCACTCTAATTGATAATCCGAAACCATTTATACAATCTGTGCCCCGAGTAGTTCCAATACCTCTGTTAAAAAACTAAAAGATGAATTAACTCGTTTAAAAAAATTGGGCATTATAGAAAAAGTAAATGAACCGACAAGGTGGGTAGCACCCATTGTTGTAGTGCCAAAAGGTGATGGAATAAGGCTGTGTTGTGATTTCACAGAATTAAATAAAAGCGTTATGAGGCCCCATTTTCCAATAAATAGTGTGGAAATAACTTTCGCACAATTAGCAGGAGCAAAATATTTTACAAAATTTTTAATATATATTAAATAGTGGTTTTCATCAGTTAAAATTAGATAGACAGAGTCAAGATATAACTTGTTTTATAACACCATTTGGTAGATGGAAATATACTAGACTACCTTTCGGGATAGCATGTGCATCAGAATTATTTTCTTATAAAGTGGCGGAATTAATATCAGGAATACCAAATGTTGTATACCATATTGATGATTTTTTAATTTTTGGATCGACACAAGAATTTCACGATAAAACTTTACATGCCGTATTGTCTAGATTTACTAAAGAAGGAGTCACTATAAATAGACAAAAATCTGAATTCAATGTTAAGAAAGTTACCTTTTTAGGTCATATAGTATCGGGAAAGGGTGTTTCTATTGACCCAAAACGTGTATCAGCAATTGTTAACTTCCCAACTCCTACTAACCGTAATGAAATTTTACAATTTCTGGGAATGGTTAATTTTGCTGCGCGTTTTCTAAAAGATAAATCAAAAATTGTAGAACCTCTAATAAATTTACTGAAAGATAATGTACAATTTACGTGGGACCAACCACAAAAGCTAGCTTTTGAAAAACTAAAGACATGCTTAACAAATGCTCCTACTTTAGCTTTCTTTGATCCATCAAAACAAGTAATTTTGAGTGCAGACTCATCATCCTATGGTTTGGGTGCTTGTTTATTTCAAGTACACAATGGCACACGAGAAATTGTTGCATATGCATCTAGAACGCTACGCGAATCTGAAAAACGTTACGCCCAAATTGAAAAGGAAACGTTGGCACTAACATGGGGAGCAGAAAGATTTAAGGATTTCATTCTTGGATTAAATCAAAACTTAAGGGTACGGGAATAGTGATGCGTGAGGACTTAACTCGTGTTAGGGTAGATATTTTAAATGCAGCAAAAAATAAGTTTGGTCTTCGCAATACATGGACCAGTGATGGAGTTATCCATGTAAAAAGTGCAAATCGGCTTCACAAAATATCTACCATGAAGCAGTTCAATGAACTCTGTGTTTAATATAAACAATTTTCAACTTGCTCTGTCTTCTACAATTGCTTTGCGCGCACAACTGATGTTGACTACAGGCCCGTCTTCAGTATTTGTTTATTTTGTATTTTACATTCATTTCAAGTATTTCAGTTTTTTTTTTTATATATTCATACCTGCATACATTATTATACTATTTTTTGTGTTTTCTAAACAATATATACTATATTTTTGCTTGTTACATAATTTCCATTGTTATCAAATTTAATACCATTGTTAACTTTATTCAAGTTACCACCTTGCACATTTGTTTATTATTATTAATATTATTTATATATTTTTATCTCTTTCTTTACGTTCTTTTCTGTGAGTTCTCTAAATTTTTGCTTTCTTTTTACTCGTCACACAGTTAAATGTCGGTTACTCATCTTTATTATCAAAATGTTAGAGGTCGCTTCCTGTGATCTGGACATTGTTTGTTTAACTGAAACATGGCTCAACAACAGTATATACACTTCCGAATTATTTTTACCTCATTATGATGTCTACAGATGTGACAGGGATCCACTCAGGAGTGGCAAATCCCGCGGTGGAGGAGTCTTATGTGCTGTCAACAATCTTAAATTTAAATCCATTCCTATTAATATTACATTACATCCTTCCTCTCTTGCTGATCTTGTTTGCACTAAACTATTTCTAACGCCTACTACTTTTGTTTACATTATTGTCATCTACCTTCCTCCACCTATTTCCCTTATTCAACAAAATTATATTTTTGAAGCTCTTGAATACTTTATATCAACATATGACTCTAATTTCTTAATATTAGCTGATTTCAATATTCCGAATCTGATCAATAGTTACCAAGGCCTCCGTACTGATAACTTCACTAATAATTTTGAAAATTTTACTTCGTTTATAAATGCTACACAATTTAATCATATATTTAATTCACATGGTAGACTGCTTGATGTTGCTATTTCTAATCTGTCTTGTTCTGTTGTTGAGAATACTGATCCAATTATTGAAGAAGATTCTCACCATCCTACTCTTTCAATATTCTTGAATCATGATTCCTTTACTAACATACCAAACTCTTCCTCTTACTTCAATGCTTCTTCATACAATTTTCGCTCTGCTAACTATGATTTACTTTATGATATGCTTTCTGATGTAAATTGAGACACATTGAAAGAGTATGATGATGTCGATGCTGCCTTTGCTAAATTTTATGATATAATTTATAATATCTTTGATCAATGTATTCCTATCAGTATTAGTCGTCCATCTAAATATCCACCTTGGTTTAATGCCAACATTATAAAATTAATTAAATGTAAGAACAGATATCATAATTTATTTAAAATATATAAAACTCCCCACTATCTTTCGGAATTCAGACGTCTACGTTCTGTTATCAAAACAGAAATTAAAAATGCACATAGACATTATTTAAATAATATAGATAATACCTTGAGATCTGATCCAAAACAATTCTGGTCGTACGTTGGTAATAAAAAAAGTTCCTCTCACATCCCTGGCACTATGCATTTAAACAATCAAAATTACACCAATACCACTGAGATAGTACAGGGCTTTGCAGACTATTTTTCTACCGTTTATGTTCCTTCTGATAACTCGACTCCCCCGACTATTTTCACCAATTCTCTTTATCCTTCATCTAATATGGTTAATATGCCTAACATCATTGATGATGATATCACTTCTGCAATAAAACGCCTGAAGTTATCCAGAAATCCAGGTCCAGATAATATTCCATCTTACATCATTAAAGCATGTAGTCATATTTTTCTTGAGCCTCTAAAATATCTATTTAATCTTTCTTTAAAAAATAATACTTTCCCCTCTGTTCTTAAATCCTCTTCTATTTGTCCAATTTTTAAATCCGGTGATACATCTGATATCTCCAACTACCGACCTATTACTATTCTTTCTAATATTTCCAAATTGTTTGAATCTATTATCCAAAAACATATTTATAGTAATGTCAAACATCTCATAACTTCTCAATAGCATGGCTTCGTGAATGGCAAATCAACAGCTACCAATCTTATAAATTTCACTGAACATACCCTTAACACACTACATGATAATACACAAGTAGATGTTATTTATACGGACATTAAAAAAGCTTTTGATACTGTTGATTTTTATATTCTTCTCCATAAACGAAATACTAATTTTAATTTTTCTCCTGACCTACTTTCATTTATTTATTCTTATTTAATAAATCGCGAAATATCAGTTCGGATTAATAAGATCAAGTCTGCTCCATTTATTGCCACTTCTGGTGTTCCCCAAGGGTCGAACTTGGGACCTTTGTTGTTTATTTTATTTATGAATGACATTGCTGATGTAGTTAAGAATTCAGAGGTGTTGATCTATGCTGATGATTTGAAAGTATATAAAACTATAAACTCTCTAGATGACTGTAAACTCTTGCAAGATGACATAGAAAGACTTTTAACTTGGTCCCAGAACTCTAAACTATTTTTCAATTACAGTAAATGTAAAATTATGAGTTATCTTGTAAAAAAATCTGTCTACACTTACTCCTACGCCATGGAGAATATCCATCTGGAACGTGTTCATCAATATAAAGACCTTGGAGTAATATTTGATGATAAATTGACATTTAACATTCATATTGAATACATTACTAAGTCATCTTTTCAGATGCTAGGATTTATCATTCGTACGTGTAAGCCATTTCGTAGTTTGTCAACTTTAAAAAGTTTATATTATGCCTTAGTCAGGTCTAAACTGGAATACTGTTGTCAAGTTTGGAATCCAATATATAGCAGATATATTCACCTTATTGAAACTGTCCAAAAGCGCTTCATCAAATATTGCTATTACTAGAAATACAATGAGTATCCCAGTTTTGAAATTGATTATAATAATTTGCTTGCGGAATTTGATATGTTTTCTTTGTTTACTCGTAGGAGAATCAACTCTTGCCTATTTCTTTATAAAATATTAAACAATATACTGTTTGATAGTTGCATTCTTGCGCTCTTACCTCTTTCTGTTCCGCGCATCACTTCCAGAAGCAAATTTACTTTTCGTTGTAATAAAATGAGGACAAACTACGAAGGGAAGTCGCCGATCAGACAAATGTGCACTGTGTTAAACTCTCTTCCATGTAACATTGCTGTTTTCAATGACTCTTACAGTGTGTTTAAGAGAGCTTTGATATTTTTCTATAAGTCATGTCGTAACAACGATCTAGTGTAACCATCTCTCTCTACATTGAATTTTTGCAATATGTTTATTTGTTCTAATTTCTTTCGTATGCTTTGTATTTATTTTGTATTTACTTGTATGTTTGTATTTTGTTTAAGATCATCCTGTTATTGGGACTTTTGTCCTGTTGGAATGATAATAAATAAATAAATAAATAAAAATTATACTCGAAACTGATCACAAACCACTTATACAAATCTTTCAGACCAAACCATTAGATGATTTATCGCCTAGGCTAATGAGATTTAGAATTAGAATGATGAGATATAATTATTCAGTTATTTATTGTCCAGGTAAAGACCTAATTATTCCTGATTGTTTGTCACGTAATCCAATTAAAGATGTAGATCAAGAGGCTAAAGAATTTGAACAATAATATAACAATATTTTAAAGGTACAAATATAAATTTTTAACTAAAAATCTGTGACATAATCAACCAACCAGCCTGGTTTTTTTGTAATTCTAACTGGTCTAGTGTTGTCATTTAGTTGTGTAATATTTGTATTTAAATTATTAGTATTTTGCGAATTTTCAATAATACTATCTGCGTCTGGAATGTCTAGATGCTCCGATGGTAATACTTGCATAGAAGGTTGATCTAGTTGGTAATCATGTGATATTGAAATAGATTTGTTGCCTTTATAATATGGAGATGGAATCAAAAATCATATAAATATTTGCTTCCGCGCCCGAATTTTATGATTTTTCATTATATTTTAGCTAAAAGAAAACATTGCAACAAGAAAATTGCTTTTTCAAGTGTGGTAGGTATTCTAGAATCCAGCCAATGAAGCTTACAATATACAACGTATTCATCAAAAATAGGTAAAAACTGACTTTTTTTTTGTAAAAAATCATATAAATATTTGCTTCCGCGCCCAAATTTTAGAATTTTTTATCATATTTTATCCATAGTATAGGTCCAAAAGCATGTTATGAATGTTTTAACAAAAATATCCATTTCAAAAATGGGTAAAATCTGACTTTATTCTTGTAAAAAATCATATAAATATTTGCTTCCGCGCCCGAATTTTATGATTTTTCATCATAATTTAGGTAAAAGTAAACATTGCAACTGCTATTTCAAGTGTGGTAGGTGTACTAATAATGGATAGAAATAACTAAGTGATAAGTGATTAGTGATCGAAGACAATTTCTCCTGAATAATCCATCCTCCGTTTTAATAATATAAGATCGCGGTTCAGGGCCAATCTGACTTACAAAACCGTATTGTCTTCGATCACTAATCACTTATCACTTAGTTATTTCTATCCATTATTAGTACACCTACCACACTTGAAATAGCAGTTGCAATGTTTACTTTTACCTAAATTATGATGAAAAATCATAAAATTCGGGCGCGGAAGCAAATATTTATATGATTTTTTACAAGAATAAAGTCAGATTTTACCCATTTTTGAAATGGATATTTTTGTTAAAACATTCATAACATGCTTTTGGACCTATACTATGGATAAAATATGATAAAAAATTCTAAAATTTGGGCGCGGAAGCAAATATTTATATGATTTTTTACAAAAAAAAAGTCAGTTTTTACCTATTTTTGATGAATACGTTGTATATTGTAAGCTTCATTGGCTGGATTCTAGAATACCTACCACACTTGAAAAAGCAATTTTCTTGTTGCAATGTTTTCTTTTAGCTAAAATATAATGAAAAATCATAAAATTCGGGCGCGGAAGCAAATATTTATATGATTTTTTACAAAAATAAAGTCAGATTTTACCAATTCTTGAAATGGATATTTTTATTAAAACATTCAGAAACATGCTTTTGGACCTATACTGTGGATAAAATATGATGAAAAATTATAAAATTCGGGCGCGGAAGCAATTATTTATATGATTTTAAATCAGATTTTACCTATTTTTGATGAATACGTTGTATATTGTATCTTGTTGCAATGTTTTCTTTTAGCTAAAATATGATGAAAAATCATAAAATTCGGGCGCGGAAGCAAATATTTATACGATTTTTTACAAAAATAAAGTCAGATTTTACCTGTTTTTGAAATGAATATTTTTGTTAAAACATTCATAAATATGCTTTTGGACCTATACTGTGGATAAAATATGATAAAAAATTATAAAATTCGGGCGCGGAAGCAAATATTTATATAATTTTTCACAAAAATAAAGTCAGATTGTACCTATTCTTGAAATGGATATTTTTGTTAAAATATTCATAAACATGCTTTTGGACCTATTCTGTGGATAAAATATGATGAAAAATTATAAAATTCGGGCGCAGAAGCAAATATTTATATGATTTTTTACAAAAATAAAGTCAAATTTTACCTATTTTTGATGAATACGTTGTATATTGTAAGCTACATAGGCTGGATTCTAGAAAACCTAACACACTTGAAATAGCAATTTTCTTGTTGCAATGTTTTCTTTTAGCTAAAATATGATGAAAAATCATAAAATTCGGGCGCGGAAGCAAATATTTATATGATTTTTTACAAAAATAAAGTCAGATTTTACCTGTTTTTGAAATGGATATTTTTGTTAAAACATTCATAAACATGCTTTTACACGTATACTACGGATAAAATATGTCGAAAAATCATAAAATTCGGGCGCGGAAGCAAATATTTATATGATTCTTTACAAAAATAAAGTCAGATTTTACCCATTTTTGAAATGGATATTTTTGTTAAAACATTCATAACATGCTTTTGGACCTTTACTATGGATAAAATATGATAAAAAATTATAAAATTCGGGCGCCGAAGCAAATATTTATATGATTTTTTACAAAAAAAGTCAGATTTTACCTATTTTTGATGAATACATTGTATATTGTAAGCTACATGGGCTGGATTCTAGAATACCTAACACACTTGAAATAGCAATTATCTTGTTGCAATGTTTTCCTTTAGCTAAAATATGATGAAAAATCAGAAAATTCGGGCGCGAAAGCAAATATTTATATGATTTTTTACAAAAATAAAGTTAGATTTTACCTATTCTTGAAATGGATATTTGTTTTAAAATATTCATAAACATGCTTTTGGACCTATTCTGTGTATAAAATATGATAAAAAATTATAAAATTCGGGCGTGGAAGCAAATATTTATATGATTTTTTACAAAAAAAGTCAGATTTTACCTATTTTTGATGAATACGTTCTATATTGTAAGCTACATAGGCTGGATTCTAGTACACCTAACACACTTGAAATAGCAATTTTCTTGTTGCAATGTTTTGTCTTAGCTAAAATATGATGAAAAATCATAAAATTCGGGCGCGGAAGCAAATATTTATATGATTTTTTACAAAAATAAAGTCAGATTTTACCTATTCTTGAAATGGATATTTTTATTAAAACATTCAGAAACATGCTTTTGGACCTATACTGTGGATAAAATATGATGAAAAATTATAAAATTCGGGCGCGGAAGCAATTATTTATATGATTTTAAATCAGATTTTACCTATTTTTGATGAATACGTTGTATATTGTAAGCTACATGGGCTGGATTCCAGAATACCAAACACACTTGAAATAGCAATTTTCTTGTTGCAATGTTTTCTTTTAGCTAAAATATGATGAAAAATCATAAAATTCGGGCGCGGAAGCAAATATTTATATGATTTTTTTTTAAAAATATAGTCAGATTTTACCAATTCTTGAAATGGATATTTTTGTTAAATCATTCATAAACATGCTTTTAGACCTATACTATGGATAAAATATGATGGAAAATTATAAAATTCGGGCGCGGAAGCAAGTATTTATATAATTTTTAACAAAAATAAAGTCAGATTTTACCTATTTTTGATGAATACCTTGTATATTGTAAGCTTCATTGACTGGATTCTAGAATACCTACCACACTTGAAATAGCAATTTTCTTGTTGCAATGTTTTCTTTTAGCTTAAATATGATGAAAAATCATAAAATTCGGGCGCGGAAGCAAATATTTATACGATTTTTTTACAAAAATAAAGTCAGATTTTACCTGTTTTTGAAATGAATATTTTTGTTAAAACATTCATAAACATGCTTTTGGACCTATACTTCGGATAAAATATGATGAAAAATCATAAAATTCGGGCGCGAAAGCAAATATTTATATGATTTTTTACAAAAATAAAGTTAGATTTTACCTATTCTTGAAATGGATACTTGTATTAAAATATTCATAAACATGCTTTTGGACCTATACTGTGTATAAAATATGATAAAAAATTATAAAATTCGGGCGTGGAAGCAAATATTTATATGATTTTTTACAAAAAAAGTCAGATTTTACCTATTTTTGATGAATACGTTCTATATTGTAAGCTACTTAGGCTGGATTCTAGAACACCTAACACACTTGAAATAGCAATTTTCTTGTTGCAATGTATTGTCTTAGCTAAAATATGATGCAAAATCATAAAATTCGGGCGCGGAAGCAAATATTTATATGATTTTTTACAAAAAAAAAAATCAGATTTTACCTATTTTTGAGGTAGATATTTTTGTTAAAACATTCATAAACATGCTTTTGGAGCTATACTGTGGATAAAATATGATAAAAAATTATAAAATTCGGGCGCGGAAGCAAATATTTTTATGATTTTTTACAAAAATAAAGTCAGATTTTACCTATTTTTGATGAATACGTTGTATATTGTAAGCTTCATTGGCTGGATTCTAGAATACCTACCACACTTGAAATAGCAATTTTCTTGTTGCACTGTGATCAAATATGAAGAAAAATTATAAAATTCGGGCGCGGAAGCAAATATTTATATGATTTTTTACAAAAAAAAGTCAGATTTTACCTATTTTTGATGAATACGTTGTATATTGTAAGCTACATGGGCTGGATTCTAGTATAACTAACACACTTGAAATAGCAATTTTCTTGTTGCAATGTTTTCTTTTACCCAAATTATGATGAAAAATCATAAAATTCGGGCGCGGAAGAAAATATTTATATGGTTTTTTACAAAAATAAAGTCAGATTTTACCTATACTTGAAATGGATATTTATGTTAACACATTCATAAACATGGTTTTGGACCTATACTGTAGATAAAATATGTTGAAAAATTATAAAATTCGGGCGCGGAAGAAAATATTTATATGATTTTTTACAAAAAAAAGTCAGATTTTACCTATTTTTGATGAATACGTTGTATATTGTAAGCTACATGGGCTGGATTCTAGAATACCTAACACACGTGAAATAGCAATTTTCTTGTTGCAATGTTTTCTTTTAGCTAATATATGATGAAAAATCATAAAATTCGGGCGGGGAAGCAAATATTTATATGATTTTTTACAAAAATAAAGTCAGATTTTACCCATTTTTGAAATGGATATTTTTGTTAAAACATTCATAACATGCTTTTGGACCTATACTATGGATAAAATATGATAAAAAATTATAAAATTCGGGCGCGGAAGCAAATATTTATATAATTTTTTACAAAAATAAAGTCAGATTTTACCTATTTTTGATGAATACGTTGTATATTGTAAGCTTCATTGGCTGGATTCTAGAATACCTACCACACTTGAAATAGCAATTTTCTTATTGCAATGTTTTCTTTTACCTAAATTATGATGAAAAATCATAAAATTCAAACGCGGAAGCATATATTTATATGATTTTTTACAAAAATAAAGTCAGATTTTACATATTCTTGAAATGAATATTTTTGTTAAAACATTCATAAACATGCTTTTGGAGCTATACTGTGGATAAAATATAAAGAAAAATTATAAAATTCGGGCGCGGAAACAAATATTTTTATGATTTTTTACAAAAATAAAGTCAGATTTTACCTATTTTTGATGAATACGTTGTATATTGTAAGCTACATAGGCTGGATTCTAGAATACCTAACACACTTGAAATAGCAATTTTCTTGTTGCAATGTATTCTTTTAGCTAAAATATGATAAAAAATCATAAAATTCGGGCGCAGAAGCAAATATTTATATGATTTTTTACAAAAATAAAGTCAGATTTTACCTATTTTTGAAATGGATATTTTTGTTAAAATATTCATAAACATGCTTTTGGACCTATACTATGAATAAAATAAGATGAAAAATTATAAAATTCGGGCGCGGAAGCAAATATTTATATAATTTTTCACAAAAATAAAGTCAGATTTTACCTATTTTTGATGAATACGTTGTATGTTGTAAGCTTCATTGGCTGGATTCTAGAATAACTAACACACTTGAAATAGCAATTTTCTTGTTGCAATGTTTTCTTTTAGCTAAAATTTGATGAAAAATAATAAAATTCGGGCAGGGAAGCAAATATTTATATGATTTTTTACAAAAATAAAGTCAGATTTTACCCATTTTTGAAAAGGATATATTTGTTAAAACATACATAACATGCTTCTGGACATATACTATGGATAAAATATGATAAAAAATTATAAAATTCGGGCGCGGAAGCAAATATTTATATGATTTTTTACAAAAAAAAGTCAGATTTTACCTATTTGTGATGAATACGTTGTATATTGTAAACTTCATTGGCTGTATTTTAGAATACCTACCACACTTGAAAAAGCAATTTTCTTGTTGCAATGTTTTTTTTTAGCTAAAATATGATGAAAAATCATAAAATTCGAGAGCGGAAGCAAATATTTATATGATTTTTTACAAAAATAAAGTCAGATTTTACCTATTTTTGAAATGGATATTTTTGTTAAAACATTCATTAACATGCTTTTGGACCTATACTATGGATAAAATATGATGAAAAATTATATAATTCGGGCGCCGAAGCAAATATTTATATAATTTTTTACAAAAATAAAGCAAGATTTTACCTATTTTTGATGAATACGTTGTGTTTTGTAAGCTTCATTGGCTGGATTCTAGAATACCTACCACACTTGAAATAGCAATTTTCTTGTTGCAATGTTTAATTTTACCTAAATTATGATGAAAAATCATAAAATTCGGGCCCGGAAGCAAATATTTATATGATTTTTTTCAAAAATAAAGTCAGATTTTACATATTTTTGAAATGGATATTTTTGTTAAAGCGTTCATAAACATGCTTTTGGACCTATACTGTGGATAAAATATGATGAAAAATTATAAAATTCGGGCGCGGAAGCAAATATTTGTATGATTTTTTACAAAAAAAAAGTCAGATTTTACCTATTTTTGATAAATACCTTGTATATTGTAAGCTACATGGGCTGGATTCTAGAATACCTAACACACTTGAAATAGCAATTTTCTTGTTGCAATGTTTTCTTTTAGCTAAAATATGATGAAAATTTTTTAAATTCGGGCGCGGAAGCAAATATTTATATGATTTCTTACAAAAATAAAGTCAGATTTTACCTATTTTTGAAATGGATATTTTTGTTAAAATATTCATAAACATGCTTTTGGACCTATACTATGGATAATATATGATGAAAAATTATAAAATTCGGGCGCGGAAGCAAATATTTATATAATTTTTTACAAAAATAAAGGCAGATTTTACCTATTTTTGATGAATACGTTGTATATTGTAAGCTTCAATGGCTGGATTCTAGAATACCTACCACACTTGAAATAGCAATTTTCTTGTTGCAATGTTTTCTTTTCCTAAATTATGATGAAAAATCATAAAATTCGGGCGCGGAAGCAAATATTTATATGATTTTTTAAAAAATAAAGTCAGATTTTTACCTATTTTTGAAATGGATATTTTTGTTAAAACATTCATAAACATGCTTTTGGACCTATACTATGGATAAAATATGATGAAAAATTATAAAATTCTGGCGCGGAAGCAAATATTTATATAATTTTTTACAAAAATAAATTCAGATTTTACCTATTTTTGATGAATACGTTGTATATTGTAAGCTTCATTGGCTGGATTCTAGAATACCTACCACACTTGAAATAGTAATTTTCTTGTTGCAATGTTTTCTTTTACCTAAATTATGATGAAAAATCATAAAATTCAGGCGAGGAAGCAAATATTTATATGATTTTTTACAAAAATAAAGTCAGATTTTACATATTCTTAAAAAGGATATTTTTGTTAAAAAATATATAAACATGCTTTTGGAGCTATACTGTGGATAAAATATGATAAAAAATTATAAAATTCGGCCGCGGAAGCAAATATTTTTATAATTTTTTACAAAAATAAAGTCAGATTTACCTATTTTTGATGAATACGTTGTATATTGTAAGCTACATAGGCTGGATTCTTGAATACCTAACACACTTGAAATAGCAATTTTCTTGTTGCAATGTTTTCTTTAAGCTAGAATATTAAGAAAAATCATAAAATTCAGCGCGGAAGCAAATATTTATATGATTTTTTACAAAAAAATTAAGTTTTTACCTATTTTTGAAATGGATATTTTTGTTAAAACATTCATAAACATGCTCTTGGACCTATACTATGAATAAAATTTGATGAAAAATTATAAAATTCGGGCGCGGAAGCAAATATTTATATAATTTTTTACTAAAATAAAGTCAGATTTTACCTATTTTTGATGAATACGTTGTATGTTGTAAGCTTCATTGGCTGGATTCTAGAATACCTACCACACTTGAAATAGCATTTTTCTTGTTGCAATGTTTTCTTTTACCTAAATTATGATGAAAAATCATAAAATTCGGGCGCAAAAGCAAATATTTATATGATTTTTTACAAAAATAAAGTCAGATTTCACCTATTCTTGAAATGGATATTTTTGTTAAAACATTCATAAACATGCTTTTGGAGCTATACTGTGGATAAAATATGATGAAAAATTATAAAATTCGGGCGCGGAAGCAAATATTTTTCTGCTTTTTACAAAAAAAAGTCAGATTTGACCTATTTTTGATGAATACGTTGTATATTGTAAGCTTCATGGGCGGGATTCTAGAATAACTACCACACTTGAAATAGCAATTTTCTTGTTGCAATGTTTTCTTTTAGCTAAAATTTGATGAAAAATAATAAATTCGGGCAGGGAAGCAAATATTTATATGATTTTTTACAAAAATAAAGTCAGATTTTATCCATTTTTGAAATGGATATTTTTGTTAAAACATGCATAACATGCTTTTGGACCTATAATATGGATAAAATATGATAAAAAATTATAAAATTTGTGCGCGGAAGCAAATATTTATATGATTTTTTACAAAAAAAAATTAGATTTTACCTATTTTTGATGAATACGTTGTATATTGTAAGCTTCATTGGCTGGATTCTAGAATACCTACCACACTTGAAATAGCAATTTATTTGTTGCAATGTTGTCTTTTACCTAAATTATGATGAAAAATTTAAAAAGTCGGGCGCGGAAGCAAATATTTATATGATTTTTTACAAAAATAAAGTCAGATTTAACCTATTTTTGAAATGGATATTTTTGTTAAAATATTCATAAACATGCTTTTGGACCTATACTATGGATAAAATATGATGAAAAATTATAAAATTCGGGCGCGGAAGCAAATATTTATATAATTTTTTACAAAAATAAAGTCAGATTTTACCTATTCTTGAAATGGATATTTTTGTTAAAACATTCATAAACATGCTTTTGGACCTATACTATGGATAAAATATGATGAAAAATTATAAAATTCGGGCGCGGAAGCAAATATTTATATAATTTTTTACAAAAATAAAGTCAAATTTTACGTATTTTTGATAAATACGTTGTATATTATAAGCTTCATTGACTGGATTCTAGAATACCTGCCACACTTGAAATAGCAATTTTCTTATTGCAATGTTTTCTTTTACCTAAATTATGATGAAAATATATAAAATACGGGCGCGGAAGCAAATATTTATCTGATTTTTTACAAAAATAAAGTCAGATTTTACGTATTCTTGAAATGGATTTTTTTGTTAAAACATTCATAAACATGCTTTTGGACCTATACTGTGGATAAAATATGATGAAAAATTATAAAATTCGGGCGCGGAAGCAAATATTTATATGATTTTTTACAAAAACAAAGTCAGATTTTACCTATTTTTGAAATAAATTTTTTTGGTAAAACATTCATAAACATGATTTTGGACCTATACTATGGATAAAATATTTTGAAAAATTATAAATTTAGGTCGCGGAAGCAAATATTTATATAATTTTTTACAAAAATAAAGTCAGATTTTACCTATTTTTGATGAATACGTTGTATATTGTAAGCTTCATTGGCTGGATTGTAGAATACCTACCACACTTGAAATAGCAATTTTCTTGTTGCAATGTTTTCTTTTACCTAAATTATGATAAAAAAATCATAAAATTCGGGCGCGGAAGCAAATATTTATATGATTTTTTACAACAATAAAGTCAGATTTTACCTATTCTTGAAATGGATATTTTTGTTAAAACATTCGTAAACATGCTTTTGGACCTATACTATGTATATATATATATATACAGTCATCCTTCTACCCTAAGGTGTAGGATGTATACATTTTCACTTAATCTTAATTTAATTTACATAATTTAATGTCCAGTAATTTCACATGTGCACTAATTTTGCCCATTGTTTCTTGTCCTTTGCGATTCTTCTTGCTTCTTCCATCGGGATGTTTCTTGTCGTCAGTATCTTCTTTATAACGTTATCCCATGTGTCCTTTGTTCTTCCCCTTCCCCTTTTCGGTGTAACGTTGGTCATCCACACTTGGCGTACCGGTCTACTTTCGTTCATTCGTATCATGTGTCCCCACCAGGCTAGTTGTCGTGTTTCTATGAAATCTAGTATTGGTTTGCATTGTAGTTCTTCCCTGATGGCTTCATTTCTTACTCTATCTAACATTGTTACTCCTTTAACTCTTCTTAGATATTTCATCTCTATCGCCTGTATTTTACTTTTCGTTTTATTGACAAAATCCATTATTCACACCCGTACGTCAATATCGCTCTATATATTGTGTTAAATACCGTCATTTTTGTTTTATTGCTTATTCTTTTTTTTCCTATAAAATTGTGTTTCATTGCGTGATATATTTTTGTCGTTTTAATTATTCTTTCGTTTATGTCAGTATCTTGTGTGCCGTTACTATCTATTGTTATGCCTAAATATTGGAATTTATTAACTTGTTCTATTGTTTCACTATTTACTGTTATACTAGCAGTTGTTGGTTCGTTAGAGATAACCATTATTTTGGTTTTAGTCGCATTTATTTTCATATTGTATTTCTATATAATTTCGTTCCAGGTGTTAACATTTTGTTGCATTTTTTCCTCGCTGTTTGCCATAATTACTACGTCAACGGCGTAAGCACATATTGATATTTTTACTGGTAGTAAATTTCTATACCCTACATGTATCTTATTGAATTTTTGATCGCACTCCTTTATTATCTCATCCATAAATTTCGTAAATAAGACTGGTCTCATTACTCCTCCTTGTCTCAAACCGTTCTTTGATTCGAAGAGCTCGCTTTTCCTATTTTGGCTAATTACGTAGTTCGTGTTTTTGTTATACAGTCCTTTTATAGCATTTAGAAGATTGGTGCTTATACCTTTTCTTTTTAGGATTTTCCACATTATCTCTCTTTGTACTCTGTCAAACGCTTTTTCTAAATCTATGAATGTCATGTATGTTTTTGTGTTATGTGATCTTAGTCTTATGTATTAAGTCCTTAACTGTGAATATATGGTCTTGGCTACTGCGTCCTTTTCTAAATCCACTTTGTACTTCGGACATTGTTGATTCTATTTTGTTTCTTAATCTTTTTTCTAATATTCTTTCAAATACTTTCAGTGTCGTAAACAATAACGATATGCCTCTGTAGTTGTTGCATTCTTTAGTGTCTCCTTTCTTGTGAATCGGCACAATTATTGCTAATTCCCAATCGTTTGGTATTTTATCTCCATTCCAAATTTTGTTGAAAATTGTTAACAATATTTCTATGCCCTTATCCCCCATGTACTTTAACATTTCTGGCGTAATTTTGTCATGCCCTGCTGCTTATACCATTTTTTAAGTATTCGTAGTGCTTCTTTTACTTCTTCTATTTGTATTTCCTGCGTTTCGTCTTCATTCACATTTTTCTACCTGGTCTGTTAGAATTTGTTCAACAGGTTCTATCTGATTATCTTCATCTGTGAATAATAGCTCTTGGAAATATTGCTTCCATCTGTTCATGATATTTTGTTCTTCCGTTAATATTGTACCTTCTTTGGATTTGACTGTATTTGCTACTTTCCTCTTTTCATTTCTTAATGAATTCAGTGTTTTATAAAATAATTTTTGACTTTCTTTACTGTTGTCTTCCATTTGTTTTCCAAATTGTTCCTAGCTTTTTTCTTTGGCTTGTGCTACTAATTCTTTGACCTTCAGTCTTTGTTGTTTGTATTGATCATAGTTTTCATTTGTTCTATTACTAAGATATTTTACCCATGTTTTCTTTTTCTTTTTTACTTCCTCTTTTATTTCCTCATTCCACCAGGACGTCATTCTTTTATTAGCTTTCTTTTTACTACTTCCACATATATTCTTTGCTGCTTGTGTTATTATTTTTTTAAAAATATTCCATGTTTCTTCTATATCCTTGTCCTTATAGTTAATTTTCTCTATGTCAGTTAATCTATTTATTTCTTGTGCATATTTTGTCGCTGTTATTATATCTCTAAGTTTGTATGTTTTTATTGTCTCATATTCTATTATCCTTGTTTCTTCAGTTTTAGTGTTCTCATCTTTACTCATTTTTTTTAATTCTTGCTTCTACGAGAAAGTGATCGCTGAAGATTTCTGGACCACGCCTCACTCTGCAATCCTGTACTAAATTTCTCTTTTTGTTTTCCACAAGAATATAGTCTATTATTGATCTATCTTCTTCTCTTGGCCCTTGTCTTGTGTATTTATGTACATTTTTATGTTGAAAAAACGTATTAGTAATTAACAAGTCATTTAATATACAGTAGTCTATCAGTCTTCTTCCGTTATTATTTCTTCGGTTTTCTCCATATATCCCCACTGTGTTTGCAGTGTTTTCATCTCGTATGCCTACTCTTCCATTAAAGTCTCCGATTACATAAATTTCCCCTTTACTATTCTCTGTAACTAGATTTAATTCTTCCCAAAATTTGTCTTTTATGTCAACTAACTCATCTTCATCCGGTCCATATATTATTATTATTGTTTTTTCACTTTCTTTTTCAATTTTCAACTCGATTTTTAGGATCCTCTCACTACATCCTTCCCAGGACTGCACGTAGTTTATTAAATTTTTATTTACTAGGCAAGCTACTCCTGCTACTGCTCTGTTTTCTTTCGGCACTCCACTGTAAATCAACATATGCCCATTATCTATAATTATTTCTCCCTTACCTTTCTTTTTTGTTTCTGTTATTCCTAATATATCTATATTTAATTTATTAAATTCATCGTACAGTTCATGTTCTTTCCCATTCATACTTCTAACATTCCACGTTGCTAGTTTCCAAATACTTTTCTTTTTGTGAGTGTTCATGTCGGTCGTCGCCTGTATATCAGTCCTAGATTTTTTATTCCCATTTATGTTCTTGAGTTTTTTGGATCGTGATTCGGTTCTGTCTCTGTTTTTGTTTTTTTCCAATTTATTAGTATTCTCATTCCATAAATATTTTTCTCCGTCTATAATTAGATGTTGGTACTTAATTTTTACTTGTTTGTTGGCTTGTTTCTCGTTATATGCTAATTTCCTAATTGTTTTTTGTATGTCTTGTTCCCTTTTTGTCATATCATTATTTATATAAACTTTACTGTATACGCCTCTCTTTAATTTTGATTTATTTTTAAAGATTTCAATCTTTTTTTCCAAGCTTTCTATTTCTGCCATGACTATGTGATCCTTGATCTTTACTGCTTTCATTACTTTAGTGTTAACTTGCATTTGTAAAAACATAAAGCTTTCTAGTTTTTTTATGATCTCTGTCTCATTATTTTCGACTATTTTTAATCCGTTAATTATTATGTTATGTCTTCTACTTGCTTTGTCTATCCTTTCCAATCTGTTGTTCATTTGCTCTAGAAGAACCACCCGTTTTTTAAGATGTTCTATTTCCTTCTTCATAACAATATTTTCTTCCATAACCTTACTTATTGCTTCTTTGTATTCTTGGTTTTTTCTGCGTACTTCTTTAATTTCCTGTAACAAAGTGTTCATTAGCTCTTTCATGTCTGCCATATCGTTGGACTTATCTGTTTTTGTGGGGGTCCTTAATGTTTTTTTGCTCCTTTTGAAAAATCCGTCCTGTTGCCCTTCACGTTTGCGTTTACTGTCTGATTCGCTGTCTGATTCACGTGTTGACATAATAAGTTGCTTAACTTGAGGCGCAAAGTCGCTACGTTGACGGCGGTAGAAGACAGCCCAGATCGACTCTTCAGAAGCTAACTTCTCTCCTGTCACGTAGCACTTACTTGCTTTATCTTTATTTTTTCTTATCTCCGGTCAACGTCTCTTAAGATAATAACTGGCGATGCAGTGTTGTTGTTAATACACACGGAGAATCAGCTGTTCGTAATAAATTGCTCGTGGTATACCCTTTTAGAGTTAAAAACCACGGAGCTCATACACGTGCACACTTCCCTGTCAACACTTCACACTTCATCCTGACCTATACTATGGATAAAATATAATAAAAAATTATAAAATTCGAGCGCGGAAGCAAATATTTATATGATTTTTTTCAAAAATAAAGTCAGATTTCACCTATTTTTAATGAATACGTTGTATATTGTAGGCTACATGGGCTGGATTCTGCAATACCTAACACACTTGAAATAGCAATTTTCTTGTTGCAATGTTTTCTTTTAGCCAAAACATGATGATAAATCATAATAAAACTCGGGCGCGGAAGCAAATATTTATATGAATTTTTACAAAATAAAGTCAGATTTTACCTATTTTTGAAATGGATATTTTTGTTAAAACATTCATAAACATGCTTTTAGACCTATACTATGGATAAGATATGATGAAAAATTATAAAATTCGGGCGCGTAAGCAAATATTTATATAATTTTTTACAAAAATAAAGTCAAATTTTACCTATTTTTGATGAATACGTTGTATATTGTAAGCTTCATTAGCTGGATTCTAGAATACCTACCACACTTGAAATAGCAATTTTCTTGTTGCAATGTTTTCTTTTACCTAAATTATGATGAAAAATCATAAAATTCGGGTGCGGAAACAAATATTTATAAGATTTTTTACAAAAATAAAGTCAAATTTTACCTATTTTTGATATATGTTGTATATTGTAAGCTACATGGGCTGGATTATAGAATACCTACCACACTTGAAATAGCAATTTTCTTGTTGCAATGTTTTCTTTTACCTAAATTATGATAAAAAATCATAAAATTCGGGCGCGGAAGCAAATATTTGTATGATTTTTTACAAAAATTAAGTCAGATTTTACCTATTTTTGAAATGGATATTTTTGTTAAAACATTCATAAATATGCTTTTGGACCTATACTATGGATAAAATATGATGAAAAACTATAAAATTCGGGCGCGGAAGCAAATATTTATATAATTTTTTACAAAAATAAAGTCAGATTTTACCTATTTTTGATTAATACGTTGTATATTGTAAGCTTCATTGGCTGGATTCTAGAATACCTACCACACTTGAAATAGCAATTTTCTTGTTGCCATGTTTTCTTTTACCTCAATTATGATGAAAAATCATAAAATTCGGTCGCGGAAGCAAATATTTATATGACTTTTTACAAAAATAAAGTCAGATTTAACCTATTCTTGTAATGGATATTTTTGTTAAAACATTCATAAACATGCTTTTGGACCTATACTGTGGATAAAATATGATGAAAAATTATAAAATTCGGGCGCGGAAGCAATATTTATGATTTTTTTTTAAAAAAAGTCAGATTTATACCCTATTTTTGATGAATACGTTGTATATTGTAAGCTACATGGGCTGGATTCTAGAATACCTACTACACTTAAAATAGCAATTTTCTTGTTGCAATGTTATCTTTTAGCTAAAATATGATGAAGAATTCTAAAATTCAGGTGCGGAAGCAAATATTTTATATGATTTGTTTCCAAAAATAAAGTCAGATTTTAACTAATCTTGATGAATATGTTGTATATTTTAAGCTACTTGGGCTGCATTCTAGAATACCTACCACACTTCAAATAGCAATTTTCTTCTTGCAATGTTTTCTTTAGCTAAAATATGATGAAATATTATAATATTCGGGCGCGGAAGCAAATATTTATATGATTATTTACAAAAATAAAGTCAGATTTTACCTTTTCTTGATGAATACATTGTATATTGTAAGCTACATGGGCTGGATTCTAGAATACCTACAACACTTGAAATAGCAATTTTCTTGTTGCAATGTTTTCTTTTAGTGAATATATGATGAAGAATTATAAAATTCGGGCGCGCAAGCAAATATTTATATGATTTTTTTCCAAAAATTAAGTCAGATTTTACCTTTTCTTGATGAATACGTTGTATATTGTAAGCTACATGGGCTAGATTTTAGAATACCTACCAAATTTGAAAAAGCAATTTTCTTGTTGCAATGTTTCCTTTTAGCTAAATTATGATGAAGAGTTATGAAATTCGGTCGCGGAAGCAAATATTTATAAGATTTTTTCCAAAAATTAAGTCAGATTTTTACCTTTTCTTGATGAATACGTTGAATATTGTATGCTACATGGGCTGGATTTTAGAATACCTACCAAATTTGAAAAAGCAATTTTCTTGTTGCAATGTTTTCTTTAGCTAAATTACGATGAAGAATTATGAAATTCGGTCGCGGAAGCAAATATTTATAAAGATTTTTTCCAAAAATTAAGTTCAGATTTTACCTTTTCTTGATGAATACGTTACTCTGAGATAGCGCGTTGCATTCTTGTATACCTACTACACTTAAAATATCAATTTTCTTGTTGCAATGTTTTATTTTAGCTAAAATATGATGAAGAATTATAAAATTCGAGCGTGGAAGCAAATATTTATATGATTTTTTACAAAAATAAAGTCAGATTTTATCTATTCTTAAAATGGATATTTTTGTTAAAACATTCATATTCATGCTTTAGGAACTATACAATGGATAATTTTAGCATTGGACATGCAAAAGTGACCATAATGTGGTACCAATCAGATAATAAACATTCAACTCTTGGGTGTCATTTAAATGTATACGTTGTATATTGTAAGCTACATGGGCTGGACTCTGGAATACCTACTACACTTGAAATAGCTATTTTCTTGTTGCAATGTTATCTTTTAGCTAAAATATGATGAAGAATTATAAAATTCAGGTGCGGAAGCAAATATTTATACGATTTTTTCCAAATATAAAGTCAGATTTTAAATACTCTTGATGAATACGTTGTATATTGTAAACTACTTGGGCTGCATTCTAGAATACCTACCACACATGAAATAGCAATTTTCTTGTTGCAATGTTTTCTTTTAGCTAAAATATGATGAAATATTATAAAATTCCATCGCGGAAGCAAATATTTATATGATTATTTACAAAAATAAAGTCAGATATTACCTTTTCTTAAAGAATACGTTGTATATTGTAAGCTACATGGGCTGGATTCTAGAATACCTACCACACTTGAAATAGCAATTTTTTTGTTGCTATGTTTTCTTTTAGCTAAAATATAATAAAGAATTATAAAATTCGTGCGTGGAAGCAAATATTTATATAATTTTTTACACAAATTAAGGCAGATTTTACCTATTCTTGAAATGGACATTTTTGTTAAAACATTCATATTCATGCTTCAGGATCAATACTATGGATAATTTCAGCATTAGACATGCAAAAGTGACCATAACGTGGTAAATATCAGATAATAAACATTCAATTTTCGGGTGTCATTTTAATGAATACGTTGTATTTTGTAAGCTACATGGGCTAAATTCTACAATACCTACCACACTTGAAATAGCAATTTTCTTGTTGTAATGTTTTCTATTAGTTAAAATATGATGAAGAATTATAAAATTTGGGCGCGGAAGCAAATATTTATTTGATTTTTTACAAAAATAAAGTCACATTTTACCTATTCTTGATGATTACGTTGTATATTGTAAGCTACTTGGGCTGGTTTCTAGAATACCTACCACACTTGAAATAGCAATTTCCTTGTTGCAATGTTTTCTTTTATCTAAAATGTGATGAAGAATTATAAAATTCGGCCGCGGTAGCAAATATTCATATGATTTTTTACAAAAATAAAGTCAGATTTTACCTATTGTTGAAATGGATATTTTTGTTAAAACATTCATATTCATGCTTTAGATTCTATATTATGGATAATTTTAGCATTGGACATGCAAAAGTGACCTTAATGTGGTACCAATCAGATAATAAACATTACATTTTCGGGTGTCATTTTAATGTATACGTTGTATATTGTAAGCTAAATGGGCTGGATTCTAGAATACCTACCACACTTGAAATAGCAATTTCCTTGTTGCAATGTTTTCTTTTATCTAAAATGGGATGAAGAATTATAAAATTCGGACGCGGTAGCAAATATTTATATGATTTTTTACAAAAATAAAGTCAGATTTAACATATTCTTGTAATGGATATTTTTGTTAAAACATTCATATTCATGCTTTTGGACCTATATTGTGGATAAAATATGATGAAAAATTATAAAATTCGGGCGCGGAAGCAAATATTTAAATGATTTTTTACAAAAACAAAGTCAGATTTTACCTATTTTTGAAATAAATATTTTTGTTAAAACATTCATAAACATGATTTTGGACCTATACTATGGATAAAATATTTTGAAAAATTATAAATTTAGGGCGCGGAAGCAAATATTTATAAGATTTTTTCCAAAAATTAAGTCAGATTTTACCTTTTCTTGATGAATACGTTGTATATTGTAAGCTACATGGGCTGCATTCTTGTATACCTACTACACTTAAAATATCAATTTTCTTGTTGCAATGTTTTATTTTAGCTAAAATATGATGAAGAATTATAAAATTCGAGCGTGGAAGCAAATATTTATATGATTTTTTACAAAAATAAAGTCAGATTTTATCTATTCTTAAAATGGATATTTTTTGTTAAAACATTCATATTCATGCTTTAGGAACTATACAATGGATAATTTTAGCATTGGACATGCAAAAGTGACCATAATGTGGTACCAATCAGATAATAAACATTCAACTCTTGGGTGTCATTTAAATGTATACGTTGTATATTGTAAGCTACATGGGCTGGACTCTGGAATACCTACTACACTTGAAATAGCTATTTTCTTGTTGCAATGTTATCTTTTAGCTAAAATATGATGAAGAATTATAAAATTCAGGTGCGGAAGCAAATATTTATACGATTTTTTCCAAATATAAAGTCAGATTTTAAATACTCTTGATGAATACGTTGTATATTGTAAACTACTTGGGCTGCATTCTAGAATACCTACCACACATGAAATAGCAATTTTCTTGTTGCAATGTTTTCTTTTAGCTAAAATATGATGAAATATTATAAAATTCCATCGCGGAAGCAAATATTTATATGATTATTTACAAAAATAAAGTCAGATATTACCTTTTCTTAAAGAATACGTTGTATATTGTAAGCTACATGGGCTGGATTCTAGAATACCTACCACACTTGAAATAGCAATTTTTTTGTTGCTATGTTTTCTTTTAGCTAAAATATAATAAAGAATTATAAAATTCGTGCGTGGAAGCAAATATTTATATAATTTTTTACACAAATTAAGGCAGATTTTACCTATTCTTGAAATGGACATTTTTGTTAAAACATTCATATTCATGCTTCAGGATCAATACTATGGATAATTTCAGCATTAGACATGCAAAAGTGACCATAACGTGGTAAATATCAGATAATAAACATTCAATTTTCGGGTGTCATTTTAATGAATACGTTGTATTTTGTAAGCTACATGGGCTAAATTCTAGAATACCTACCACACTTGAAATAGCAATTTTCTTGTTGTAATGTTTTCTATTAGTTAAAATATGATGAAGAATTATAAAATTTGGGCGCGGAAGCAAATATTTATTTGATTTTTTACAAAAATAAAGTCACATTTTACCTATTCTTGATGATTACGTTGTATATTGTAAGCTACTTGGGCTGGTTTCTAGAATACCTACCACACTTGAAATAGCAATTTCCTTGTTGCAATGTTTTCTTTTATCTAAAATGTGATGAAGAATTATAAAATTCGGCCGCGGTAGCAAATATTCATATGATTTTTTACAAAAATAAAGTCAGATTTTACCTATTGTTGAAATGGATATTTTTGTTAAAACATTCATATTCATGCTTTAGATTCTATATTATGGATAATTTTAGCATTGGACATGCAAAAGTGACCTTAATGTGGTACCAATCAGATAATAAACATTACATTTTCGGGTGTCATTTTAATGTATACGTTGTATATTGTAAGCTAAATGGGCTGGATTCTAGAATACCTACCACACTTGAAATAGCAATTTCCTTGTTGCAATGTTTTCTTTTATCTAAAATGGGATGAAGAATTATAAAATTCGGACGCGGTAGCAAATATTTATATGATTTTTTACAAAAATAAAGTCAGATTTAACATATTCTTGTAATGGATATTTTTGTTAAAACATTCATATTCATGCTTTAGGATCTAAACTATGGATATTTTAGCATTGGACATGCAAAAGTGACCATAATGTGGTACCAATCAGATAATAAACATTTAATTCTTGGGTGTCATTTAAATGTATACGTTGTATATTGTAAGCTACATGGGCTGGATTCTAGAATACCTACTACACTTGAAATAGCAATTTTCTTGTTGCAATGTTATCTTTTAGCTAAAATATGATGAAGAATTATAAAATTCAGGTGCGGAAGCAATTATTTATATGATTTTTTCTAAAAATAAAGTCAGATTTTAACTATTCTTGATGAACTCTGAGATAGCGCGTTAAGCTACATGGGCTGGAATCTAGAATACCTTCCACACTTGAAATAGCAATTTTCTTGTTGCAATGTTTTCTCTTAGCTAAAATATATTGAAGAATTATAAAATTCGGGCGCGGAAGCAAATATTTATTTGATTTTTTACAAAAATAATGTCAGATTTTACCTATTCTTGATGAATACGTTGTATATTGTAAGCTACATGGGCTGGATTCTAGAATACCTACCACACATGAAATAGCAATTTTCTTGTTGTAATGTTTTCTATTAGTTAAAATATGATAAAGAATTATAAAATTTGGGCGCGGAAGCAAATATTTATTTAATTTTTTACAAAAATAAAGTCAGATTTTACCTATTCTTGATGAATACGTTGTATATTGTAAGCTACATGGGCTGGATTCTAGAATACCTACCACACTTGAAAAACCAATTTTCTTGTTGCAATGTTTCTTTTAGCTAAATTATGATGAAGAATTATAAAATTCGGTCGCGGAAGCAAATATTTATATGATTTTTTACAAAAATAAAGTCAGATTTTACCTATTCTTAAAATGGATATTTTTGTTAAAACATTCATAAACATGCTTTTGGACCTATACTGTGGATAAAAATATGATGAAAAATTATAAAATTCGGGCGCGGAAGCAAATTTTTATGATTTTTTTTTAAAAAAGTCAGATTTTACCTATTTTTGATGAATACGTTGTATATTGTAAGCTACATGGGCTGGATTCTAGAATACCTACTACACTTGAAATAGCAATTTTCTTGTTGCAATGTTATCTTTTAGCTAAAATATGATGAAGAATTATAAAATTCAGGTGCGGAAGCAAATATTTATATGATTTGTTTCCAAAAATAAAGTCAGATTTTAACTAATCTTGATGAATACGTTGTATATTTTAAGCTACTTGGGCTGCATTCTAGAATACCTACCACACTTCAAATAGCAATTTTCTTCTTGCAATGTTTTCTTTAGCTAAAATATGATGAAATATTATAAAATTCGGGCGCGGAAGCAAATATTTATATGATTATTTACAAAAATAAAGTCAGATTTTACCTTTTCTTGATGAATACGTTGTATATTGTAAGCTACATGGGCTGGATTCTAGAATACCTACCACACTTGAAATAGCAATTTTCTTGTTGCAATGTTTTCTTTTAGTGAATATATGATGAAGAATTATAAAATTCGGGCGCGCAAGCAAATATTTATATGATTTTTTCCAAAAATTAAGTCAGATTTTACCTTTTCTTGATGAATACGTTGTATATTGTAAGCTACATGGGCTGGATTTTAGTTTACCTACCAAATTTGAAAAAGCAATTTTCTTGTTGCAATGTTTCCTTTTAGCTAAATTATGACGAAGAATTATGAAATTCGGTTGCGGAAGCAAATATTTATAAGATTTTTTCCAAAAATTAAGTCAGATTTTACCTTTTCTTGATGAATACATTGTATATTGTATGCTACATGGGCTGGATTTTAGAATACCTACCAAATTTGAAAAAGCAATTTTCTTGTTGCAATGTTTTCTTTTAGCTAAATTACGATAAAGAATTATGAAATTCGGTCGCGGAAGCAAATATTTATAAGATTTTTTCCAAAAATTAAGTCAGATTTTACCTTTTCTTGATGAATACGTTGTATATTGTAAGCTACATGGGCTGCATTCTTGTATACCTACTGCACTTAAAATATCAATTTTCTTGTTGCAATGTTTTATTTTAGCTAAAATATGATAAAGAATTAGAAAAATTCGAGCGTGGAAGCAAATATTTATATGATTTTTTACAAAAATAAAGTCCGATTTTACCTATTCTTAAAATGGATATTTTTGTTAAAACATTCATATTCATGCTTTAGGATCTATACAATGGATAATTTTAGCATTGGACATGCAAAAGTGACCATAATGTGGTACCAATCAGATAATAAACATTCAACTCTTGGGTGTCATTTAAATGTATACGTTGTATATTGTAAGCTACATGGGCTGGACTCTAGAATACCTACTACACTTGAAATAGCTATTTTCTTGTTGCAATGTTATCTTTTAGCTAAAATATGATGAAGAATTATAAAATTCAGGTGCGGAAGCAAATATTTATAAAATTTTTTCCAAATATAAAGTCAGATTTTAACTACTCTTGATGAATACGTTGTATATTGTAAGCTACTTGGGCTGCATTCTAGAATACCTACCACACTTGAAATAGCAATTTTCTTGTTGCAATGTTTTCTTTTAGCTAAAATATGATGAAATATTATAAAATTCCAGCGCGGAAGCAAATATTTATATGATTATTTACAAAAATAAAGTCAGATTTTACCTTTTCTTGATGAATACGTTGTATATTGTAAGCTACATGGGCTGGATTCTAGAATACCTACCACACTTGAAATAGCAATTTTTTTGTTGCTATGTTTTCTTTTAGCTAAAATATAATAAAGAATTATAAAATCCGTGCGCGGAAGCAAATATTTATATAATTTTTTACACAAATTAAGGCAGATTTTACCTATTCTTGAAATGGATATTTTTGTTAAAACATTCATATTCATGCTTCAGGATCAATACTATGGATAATTTCAGCATTAGACATGCAAAAGTGACCATAACGTGGTAAATATCAGATAATAAACATTCAATTTTCGGGTGTAATTTTAATGAATACGTTGTATTTTGTAAGCTACATGGGCTGGATTCTAGAATACCTACTACACTTGAAATAGCAATTTTCTTGTTGTAATGTTTTCTATTAGTTAAAATATGATGAAGAATTATAAAATTTGGGCGCGGAAGCAAATAATTATTTGATTTTTTACAAAAATAAAGTCACATTTTACCTATTCTTGGTGATTACGTTGTATATTGTAAGCTACTTGGGCTGGATTCTAGAATACCTACCACACTTGAAATAGCAATTTTCTGGTTACAATGTTTTCTTTTATCTAAAATGTGATGAAGAATTATAAAATTCGGCCGCGGTAGCAAATATTCATATGATTTTTTACAAAAATAAAGTCAGATTTTACCTATTGTTGAAATGGATATTTTTGTTAAAACATTCATATTCATGCTGTAGATTCTATATTATGGATAATTTTAGCATTGGACATGCAAAAGTGACCTTAATGTGGTACCAATCAGATAATAAACATTACATTTTCGGGTGTCACTTTAATGTATACGTTGTATATTGTAAGCTACATGGGCTGGATTCTAGAATACCTACCACACTTGAAATAGCAATTTTCATGTTGCAATGTTTTCTTTTAGCGAAAATATGATGAAGAATTATAAAATTCGGGCGCGCAAGCAAATATTTATATGATTTTTTTCCAAAAATTAAGTTAGATTTTACCTTTTCTTGATGAATACGTTGTATATTGTAAGCTACATTGGCTGGATTTTAGAATACCTACCACACTTGAAATAGCAATTTTCTTGTTGCAATGTTTCCTTTTAGCTAAATTATGATGAGGAATTATAAAATTCGGTCGCGGAAGCAAATATTTATATGATTTTTTTCAAAAATAAAGTCAGATTTTACCTATTCTTGATGAATACGTTGTATATTGTAAGCTACTTGGGCTGGATTCTAGAACCTACCACACTTGAAATAACAATTTTCTTGTTGCAATGTTTTCTTTTATCTAAAATGTGATGAAGAATTATAAAATTCGGCCGCGGTAGCAAATATTTATATGATTTTTTACAAAAATAAAGTCAGATTTAACATATTCTTGAAATGGATATTTTTGTTAAAACATTCATATTCATGCTTTAGGATCTAAACTATGGATATTTTAGCATTGGACATGCTAAAGTGACCATATCGTGGTACCAATCAGATAATAAACATTCAATTTTCGGGTGTCATTTTAATGAATACGTTGTATTTTGTAAGCTACATGGGCTAGATTCTAGAATACCTACCACACTTGAAATAGCAATTTTCTTGTTGCAATGTTTTCTTTTAGCGAAAATATGATAAAGAATTATAAAATTCGGGCGCGGAAGCAAATATTTATTTGATATTTTACAAAAATTAAGTCAGATTTTACCTGTTCTTGATGTATACGTTGTATATTGTAATCTACATGAGCTGGATTCTAGAATACCTACCACACTTGAAATAGCAATTTTCTTGTTGCAATGTTTTCTATTAGCTATAATATGATGAAGAATTATAAAATTCGGGCGCCAAAGCAAATAATTATATGATTTTTTACAAAAATAAATTTAGATTTTACATTTTCTTCATGAATACGTTGTATATTGTAAGCTACATGGGCTGGATTCTATAATACCTACCACACTTGAAATAGCAATTTTCTTGTTGCAATGTTTTCTTTTAGCTAAAATATGATGAAGAATTATAAAATTCGGGCGCGGAAGCAAGTATTTATATGATTGTTTACAAAAATAAAGTCAGATTTTACCTATTCTTGATGAATACGTTGTATATTGTAATCTATATGGGCTGGATTCTAGATTACCTACCACACTTGAAATAGCAATTTTCTTGTTGCAATGTTTTCTTTTAGCTAAAATATAATGAAAATTTATAAAATTTTGGCGCGGAAGCAAATATTTATATGAATTTTTACAGAAAATAAAGTCAGATTATACCTTTTCTTGATGAATACGTTGTATATTGAAAGCTACATGGGCTGGATTCTAAAATACCTACTACACTTGAAATAGCAATTTTCTTGTTGCAAAGTTTTCTTTTAGCTAAAATATGATAAAAAATTATAAAATTCTGGCGCGGAAGCAAATATTAAGATTTTTTACAAAAATAAGTCAGCTTTACCTATTCTTGAAATGGTATTTTTGTTAAAACATTCATTTTCATGCTTCTGGATCTATATTATGGATAATTTTAGCATTGGACATGCAAAAGTGACCATAACGTGGTACAATCAGATAATAAACAATCAATTCTCGGTTGTCATTGTAATGAATACGTTGTATATTGTAAGCTACATGGGCTGGATACTAGAATACCTACCAAACTTGACATAGCAATTTTCTTGTTGCAATGTTTTCTGTTAGCTAAAATATGATGAAAAATTATAAATTTCGGGCGCGGAAGCAAATATTTATATGATTTTTTTACAAAAATAAAGTCAGATTTTACATTTTCTTGATGAATACCTTGTATATTGTAAGCTACATGGGCTGGATTCTAGAATACCTACCACACTTGAAATAGCAATTTTCTTGTTGCAATGTTTACTTTTAGCTAAAATATGATAAAAATATATAAAATTCGGGTGCGGAAGCAAATATTTATATGATTTTTACAAAAATTAAGTCAGATTTCACATTGTCTTGATGAATACGTTGTAAATTGTAAACTACATGGGCTGGATTCTAGAATACCTACCACACTTGAAAAAGCAATTTTCTTGTTGCAATGTTTTCTTTTAGCTAAAACATGATGAAAAATCATAAAATTCGAGAGCGGAAGCAAATATTTATATGATTTTTTACAAAAATAAAGTCAGATTTTACCTATTTTTGAAGTGGATATTTTTGTTAAAACATTCATTAACATGCTTTTGGACCTATACTATGGATAAAATATGATGAAAAATTATAAAATTCGGGCGCCGAAGCAAATATATATATAATTTTTTACAAAAATAAAGCCAGATTTTACCTATTTTTGATGAATACGTTGTGTATTGTAAGCTTCATTGGCTGGATTCTAGAATACCTACCACACTTGAAATAGCAATTTTCTTGTTGCAATGTTTAATTTTACCTAAATTATGATGAAAAATCATAAAATTCGGGCCCGGAAGCAAATATTTATATGATTTTTTTCAAAAATAAAGTCAGATTTTACATATTTTTTAAATGGATATTTTTGTTAAAGCGTTAATAAACATGCTTTTGGACCTATACTGTGGATAAAATATGATGAAAAATTATAAAATTCGGGCGCGGAAGCAAATATTTGTATGATTTTTTACAAAACTCTGAGATAGCGCGTATATTTTTGATAAATACGTTGTATATTGTAAGCTACATGGGCTGGATTCTAGAATACCTAACACACTTGAAATAGCAATTTTCTTTTTGCAATGTTTTATTTTAGCTAAAATATGATGAAAAATCATAAAATTCGGGCTCGGAAGCAAATATTTATATGATTTTTTACAAAAATAAAGTCAGATTTTACCTATTTTTGAAATGGATATTTTTGTTAAATCAATCATAAACATGCTTTTGGACCATATAATGGATAAAATATGATGAAATATTATAAAATTCGGGCGCGGAACCAAATATTTATATAATTTTTTACAAAAATAAAGTCAGATTTTACCTATTTTTGATGAATACGTTGTATATTGTAATCTTCATTGACTGGATTCTAGAATACCTTCCACACTTGAAATAGCAATTTTCTTTTTGCAATGTTTTCTTTTACCTAAATTATGATAAAAAATCATAAAATTTGGGAGCGAAAGCAAATATTTATATGATTTTTTACAAAAATAAAGTCAGATTTTACCTATTCTTGAAATGGATATTTTTGTTAAAATATTCATAAACATGCTTTTGGACCTATTCTGTGGTAAAATATGATGAAAAATTATAAAATTCGGGCGCGGAAGCAAATATTTATATAATTTTTACAAAAATAAAGTCAGATTTTACCTATTTTTGATGAATACTTTGTATATTGTAAGCTACATAGGCTGGATTCTAGAATACCTAACACACTTGAAATAGCAATTTTCTTGTTGCAATGTTTTCTTTTAGCTAAAATATTAAGAAAAATCATAAAATTCAGCGCGGAAGCAAATATTTATATGATTTTTTACAAAAAAATTAAGTTTTTACCTATTTTTGAAATGGATATTTTTGTTAAAACATTCATAAACATGCTCTTGGACCTATACTATGAATAAAATTTGATGAAAAATTATAAAATTCGGGCACGGAAGCAAATATTTATATAATTTTTTACTAAAATAAAGTCAGATTTTACCTATTTTTGATGAATACGTTGTATGTTGTAAGCTTCATTGGCTGGATTCTAGAATACCTACCACACTTGAAATAGCATTTTTCTTGTTGCAATGTTTTCTTTTACCTAAATTATGATGAAAAATCATAAAATTCGGGCGCAAAAGCAAATATTTATATTATTTTTTACAAAAATAAAGTCAGATTTCACCTATTCTTGAAATGGATATTTTTGTTAAAACATTCATAAACATGCTTTTGGAGCTATACTGTGGATAAAATATGATGAAAAATTATAAAATTCGGGAGCGGAAGCAAATATTTTTCTGATTTTTTACAAAAAAAAGTCAGATTTGACCTATTTTTGATGAATACGTTGTATATTGTAAGCTTCATGGGCGGGATTCTAGAATAACTAACACACTTGAAATAGCAATTTTCTTGTTGCAATGTTTTCTTTTAGCTAAAATTTGATGAAAAATAATAAATTCGGGCAGGGAAGCAAATATTTATATGATTTTTTACAAAAATAAAGTCAGATTTTATCCATTTTTGAAATGGATATTTTTGTTAAAACATGCATAACATGCTTTTGGACCTATAATATGGATAAAATATGATAAAAAATTATAAAATTTGTGCGCGGAAGCAAATATTTATATGATTTTTTACAAAAAAAAATTAGATTTTACCTATTTTTGATGAATACGTTGTATATTGTAAGCTTCATTGGCTGGATTCTAGAATACCTACCACACTTGAAATAGCAATTTATTTGTTGCAATGTTGTCTTTTACCTAAATTATGATGAAAAATTTAAAAAGTCGGGCGCGGAAGCAAATATTTATATGATTTTTTACAAAAATAAAGTCAGATTTAACCTATTTTTGAAATGGATATTTTTGTTAAAATATTCATAAACATGCTTTTGGACCTATACTATGGATAAAATATGATGAAAAATTATAAAATTCGGGCGCGGAAGCAAATATTTATATAATTTTTTACAAAAATAAAGTCAGATTTTACCTATTCTTGAAATGGATATTTTTGTTAAAACATTCATAAACATGCTTTTGGACCTATACTATGGATAAAATATGATGAAAAATTATAAAATTCGGGCGCGGAAGCAAATATTTATATAATTTTTTACAAAAATAAAGTCAAATTTTACGTATTTTTGATAAATACGTTGTATATTATAAGCTTCATTGACTGGATTCTAGAATACCTGCCACAATTGAAATAGCAATTTTCTTATTGCAATGTTTTCTTTTACCTAAATTATGATGAAAATATATAAAATACGGGCGCGGAAGCAAATATTTATCTGATTTTTTACAAAAATAAAGTCAGATTTTACGTATTCTTGAAATGGATTTTTTTGTTCAAACATTCATAAACATGCTTTTGGACCTATATTGTGGATAAAATATGATGAAAAATTATAAAATTCGGGCGCGGAAGCAAATATTTAAATGATTTTTTACAAAAACAAAGTCAGATTTTACCTATTTTTGAAATAAATATTTTTGTTAAAACATTCATAAACATGATTTTGGACCTATACTATGGATAAAATATTTTGAAAAATTATAAATTTAGGGCGCGGAAGCAAATATTTATATAATTTTTTACAAAAATAAAGTCAGATTTTACCTATTTTTGATGAATACGTTGTATATTGTAAGCTTCATTGGCTGGATTGTAGAATACCTACCACACTTGAAATAGCAATTTTCTTGTTGCAATGTTTTCTTTTACCTAAATTATGATAAAAAATCATAAAATTCGGGCGCGGAAGCAAATATTTATATGATTTTTTACAACAATAAAGTCAGATTTTACCTATTCTTGAAATGGATATTTTTGTTAAAACATTCGTAAACATGCTTTTGGACCTATACTATGTATATATATATATATACAGTCATCCTTCTACCCTAAGGTGTAGGATGTATACATTTTCACTTAATCTTAATTTAATTTACATAATTTAATGTCCAGTAATTTCACATGTGCACTAATTTTGCCCATTGTTTCTTGTTCTTTGCGATTCTTCTTGCTTCTTCCATCGGGATGTTTCTTGTCGTCAGTATCTTCTTTATAACGTTATCCCATGTGTCCTTTGGTCTTCCCCTTCCCCTTTTCGGTGTAACGTTGGTCATCCACACTTGGCGTACCGGTCTACTTTCGTTCATTCGTATCATGTGTCCCCACCAGGCTAGTTGTCGTGTTTCTATGAAATCTAGTATTGGTTTGCATTGTAGTTCTTCCCTGATGGCTTCATTTCTTACTCTATCTAACATTGTTACTCCTTTAACTCTTCTTAGATATTTCATCTCTATCGCCTGTATTTTACTTTTCGTTTTATTTGACAAAATCCATTATTCACACCCGTACGTCAATATCGCTCTATATATTGTGTTAAATACCGTCATTTTTGTTTTATTGCTTATTTCTTTTTTTCCTATAAAATTGTGTTTCATTGCGTGATATATTTTTGTCGTTTTAATTATTCTTTCGTTTATGTCAGTATCTTGTGTGCCGTTACTATCTATTGTTATGCCTAAATATTGGAATTTATTAACTTGTTCTATTGTTTCACTATTTACTGTTATATTAGCAGTTGTTGGTTCGTTAGAGATAACCATTATTTTGGTTGTAGTCGCATTTATTTTCATATTGTATTTCTATATAATTTCGTTCCAGGTGTTAACATTTTGTTGCATTTTTTCCTCGCTGTTTGCCATAATTACTACGTCATCGGCGTAAGCACATATTGATATTTTTACTGGTAGTAAATTTCTATACCCTACATGTATCTTATTGAATTTTTGATCGCACTCCTTTATTATCTCATCCATAAATTTCGTAAATAAGACTGGTCTCATTACTCCTCCTTGTCTCAAACCGTTCTTTGATTCGAAGAGCTCGCTTTTCCTATTTTGGCTAATTACGTAGTTCGTGTTTTTGTTATACAGTCCTTTTATAGCATTTAGAAGATTGGTGCTTATACCTTTTCTTTTTAGGATTTTCCACATTATCTCTCTTTGTACTCTGTCAAACGCTTTTTCTAAATCTATGAATGTCATGTATGTTTTTGTGTTAGTGATCTTAGTCTTATGTATTAAGTCCTTAACTGTGAATATATGGTCTTGGCTACTGCGTCCTTTTCTAAATCCACTTTGTACTTCGGACATTGTTGATTCTATTTTGTTTCTTAATCTTTTTTCTAATATTCTTTCAAATACTTTCAGTGTCGTAAACAATAACGATATGCCTCTGTAGTTGTTGCATTCTTTAGTGTCTCCTTTCTTGTGAATCGGCACAATTATTGCTAATTCCCAATCGTTTGGTATTTTATCTCCATTCCAAATTTTGTTGAAAATTGTTAACAATATTTCTATGCCCTTATCCCCCATGTACTTTAACATTTCTGGCGTAATTTTGTCATGCCCTGCTGCTTTACCATTTTTAAGTATTCGTAGTGCTTCTTTTACTTCTTCTATTTGTATTTCCTGCGTTTCGTCTTCATTCACATTTTCTACCTGGTCTGTTAGAATTTGTTCAACAGGTTCTATCTGATTATCTTCATCTGTGAATAATAGCTCTTGGAAATATTGCTTCCATCTGTTCATGATATTTTGTTCTTCCGTTAATATTGTACCTTCTTTGGATTTGACTGTATTTGCTACTTTCCTCTTTTCATTTCTTAATGAATCCAGTGTTTTATAAAATAATTTTTGACTTTCTTTACTGTTGTCTTCCATTTGTTTTCCAAATTGTTCCTAGCTTTTTTCTTTGGCTTGTGCTACTAATTCTTTGACCTTCAGTCTTTGTTGTTTGTATTGATCATAGTTTTCATTTGTTCTATTACTAAGATATTTTACCCATGTTTTCTTTTTCTTTTTTACTTCCTCTTTTATTTCCTCATTCCACCAGGACGTCATTCTTTTATTAGCTTTCTTTTTACTACTTCCACATATATTCTTTGCTGCTTGTGTTATTATTTTTTTAAAAATATTCCATGTTTCTTCTATATCCTTGTCCTTATAGTTAATTTTCTCTATGTCAGTTAATCTATTTATTTCTTGTGCATATTTTGTCGCTGTTATTATATCTCTAAGTTTGTATGTTTTTATTGTCTCATATTCTATTATCCTTGTTTCTTCAGTTTTAGTGTTCTCATCTTTACTCATTTTTTTTAATTCTTGCTTCTACGAGAAAGTGATCGCTGAAGATTTCTGGACCACGCCTCACTCTGCAATCCTGTACTAAATTTCTCTTTTTGTTTTCCACAAGAATATAGTCTATTATTGATCTATCTTCTTCTCTTGGCCCTTGTCTTGTGTATTTATGTACATTTTTATGTTGAAAAAACGTATTAGTAATTAACAAGTCATTTAATATACAGTAGTCTATCAGTCTTCTTCCGTTATTATTTCTTCGGTTTTCTCCATATATCCCCACTGTGTTTGCAGTGTTTTCATCTCGTATGCCTACTCTTCCATTAAAGTCTCCGATTACATAAATTTCCCCTTTACTATTCTCTGTAACTAGATTTAATTCTTCCCAAAATTTGTCTTTTATGTCAACTAACTCATCTTCATCCGGTCCATATATTATTATTATTGTTTTTTCACTTTCTTTTTCAATTTTCAACTCGATTTTTAGGATCCTCTCACTACATCCTTCCCAGGACTGCACGTAGTTTATTAAATTTTTATTTACTAGGCAAGCTACTCCTGCTACTGCTCTGTTTTCTTTCGGCACTCCACTGTAAATCAACATATGCCCATTATCTATAATTATTTCTCCCTTACCTTTCTTTTTTGTTTCTGTTATTCCTAATATATCTATATTTAATTTATTAAATTCATCGTACAGTTCATGTTCTTTCCCATTCATACTTCTAACATTCCACGTTGCTAGTTTCCAAATACTTTTCTTTTTGTGAGTGTTCATGTCGGTCGTCGCCTGTATATCAGTCCTAGATTTTTTATTCCCATTTATGTTCTTGAGTTTTTTGGATCGTGATTCGGTTCTGTCTCTGTTTTTGTTTTTTCCAATTTATTAGTATTCTCATTCCATACATATTTTTCTCCGTCTATAATTAGATGTTGGTACTTAATTTTTACTTGTTTGTTGGCTTGTTTCTCGTTATATGCTAATTTCCTAATTGTTTTTTGTATGTCTTGTTCCCTTTTTGTCATATCATTATTTATATAAACTTTACTGTATACGCCTCTCTTTAATTTTGATTTATTTTTAAAGATTTCAATCTTTTTTTCCAAGCTTTCTATTTCTGCCATGACTATGTGATCCTTGATCTTTACTGCTTTCATTACTTTAGTGTTAACTTGCATTTGTAAAAACATAAAGCTTTCTAGTTTTTTTATGATCTCTGTCTCATTATTTTTGACTATTTTTAATCCGTTAATTATTATGTTATGTCTTCTACTTGCTTTGTCTATCCTTTCCAATCTGTTGTTCATTTGCTCTAGAAGAACCACCCGTTTTTTAAGATGTTCTATTTCCTTCTTCATAACAATATTTTCTTCCATAACCTTACTTATTGCTTCTTTGTATTCTTGGTTTTTTCTGCGTACTTCTTTAATTTCCTGTAACAAAGTGTTCATTAGCTCTTTCATGTCTGCCATATCGTTGGACTTATCTGTTTTTGTGGGGGTCCTTAATGTTTTTTTGCTCCTTTTGAAAAATCCGTCCTGTTGCCCTTCACGTTTGCGTTTACTGTCTGATTCGCTGTCTGATTCACGTGTTGACATAATAAGTTGCTTAACTTGAGGCGCAAAGTCGCTACGTTGACGGCGGTAGAAGACAGCCCAGATCGACTCTTCAGAAGCTAACTTCTCTCCTGTCACGTAGCACTTACTTGCTTTATCTTTATTTTTTCTTATCTCCGGTCAACGTCTCTTAAGATAATAACTGGCGATGCAGTGTTGTTGTTAATACACACGGAGAATCAGCTGTTCGTAATAAATTGCTCGTGGTATACCCTTTTAGAGTTAAAAACCACGGAGCTCACACACGTGCACACTTCCCTGTCAACACTTCACACTTCATCCTGACCTATACTATGGATAAAATATAATAAAAAATTATAAAATTCGAGCGCGGAAGCAAATATTTATATGATTTTTTTCAAAAATAAAGTCAGATTTCACCTATTTTTAATGAATACGTTGTATATTGTAGGCTACATGGGCTGGATTCTGCAATACCTAACACACTTGAAATAGCAATTTTCTTGTTGCAATGTTTTCTTTTAGCCAAAACATGATGATAAATCATAATAAAACTCGGGCGCGGAAGCAAATATTTATATGAATTTTTACAAAATAAAGTCAGATTTTACCTATTTTTGAAATGGATATTTTTGTTAAAACATTCATAAACATGCTTTTAGACCTATACTATGGATAACATATGATGAAAAATTATAAAATTCGGGCGCGTAAGCAAATATTTATATAATTTTTTACAAAAATAAAGTCAAATTTTACCTATTTTTGATGAATACGTTGTATATTGTAAGCTTCATTAGCTGGATTCTAGAATACCTACCACACTTGAAATAGCAATTTTCTTGTTGCAATGTTTTCTTTTACCTAAATTATGATAAAAAATCATAAAATTCGGGCGCGGAAGCAAATATTTGTATGATTTTTTACAAAAATTAAGTCAGATTTTACCTATTTTTGAAATGGATATTTTTGTTAAAACATTCATAAATATGCTTTTGGACCTATACTATGGATAAAATATGATGAAAAACTATAAAATTCGGGCGCGGAAGCAAATATTTATATAATTTTTTACAAAAATAAAGTCAGATTTTACCTATTTTTGATTAATACGTTGTATATTGTAAGCTTCATTGGCTGGATTCTAGAATACCTACCACACTTGAAATAGCAATTTTCTTGTTGCCATGTTTTCTTTTACCTAAATTATGATGAAAAATCATAAAATTCGGTCGCGGAAGCAAATATTTATATGACTTTTTACAAAAATAAAGTCAGATTTAACCTATTCTTGTAATGGATATTTTTGTTAAAACATTCATAAACATGCTTTTGGACCTATACTGTGGATAAAATATGATGAAAAATTATAAAATTCGGGCGCGGAAGCAAATATTTATGATTTTTTTTTAAAAAAGTCAGATTTTACCTATTTTTGATGAATACGTTGTATATTGTAAGCTACATGGGCTGGATTCTAGAATACCTACTACACTTAAAATAGCAATTTTCTTGTTGCAATGTTATCTTTTAGCTAAAATATGATGAAGAATTCTAAAATTCAGGTGCGGAAGCAAATATTTATATGATTTGTTTCCAAAAATAAAGTCAGATTTTAACTAATCTTGATGAATATGTTGTATATTTTAAGCTACTTGGGCTGCATTCTAGAATACCTACCACACTTCAAATAGCAATTTTCTTCTTGCAATGTTTTCTTTAGCTAAAATATGATGAAATATTATAAAATTCGGGCGCGGAAGCAAATATTTATATGATTATTTACAAAAATAAAGTCAGATTTTACCTTTTCTTGATGAATACATTGTATATTGTAAGCTACATGGGCTGGATTCTAGAATACCTACAACACTTGAAATAGCAATTTTCTTGTTGCAATGTTTTCTTTTAGTGAATATATGATGAAGAATTATAAAATTCGGGCGCGCAAGCAAATATTTATATGATTTTTTACAAAAATAAAGTCAGATTTTACCTTCTCTTGATGAATACGTTGTATATTGTAAGCTACATGATCTGGATTCTAGAATACCTACCACACTTGAAATAGCAATTTTCTTGTTGCAATGTTTTCTTTTAGTGAATATATGATGAAGAATTATAAAATTCGGGCGCGCAAGCAAATATTTATATGATTTTTTCCAAAAATTAAGTCAGATTTTACCTTTTCTTGATGAATACGTTGTATATTGTAAGCTACATGGGCTGGATTTTAGAATACCTACCAAATTTGAAAAAGCAATTTTCTTGTTGCAATGTTTCCTTTTAGCTAAATTATGATGAAGAATTATGAAATTCGGTCGCGGAAGCAAATATTTATAAGATTTTTTCCAAAAATTAAGTCAGATTTTACCATTTCTTGATGAATACGTTGAATATTGTATGCTACATGGGCTGGATTTTAGAATACCTACCAAATTTGAAAAAGCAATTTTCTTGTTGCAATGTTTTCTTTTAGCTAAATTACGATGAAGAATTATGAAATTCGGTCGCGGAAGCAAATATTTATAAGATTTTTTCCAAAAATTAAGTCAGATTTTACCTTTTCTTGATGAATACGTTGTATATTGTAAGCTACATGGGCTGCATTCTTGTATACCTACTACACTTAAAATATCAATTTTCTTGTTGCAATGTTTTATTTTAGCTAAAATATGATGAAGAATTATAAAATTCGAGCATGGAAGCAAATATTTATATGATTTTTTACAAAAATAAAGTCAGATTTTACCTATTCTTAAAATGGATATTTTTGTTAAAACATTCATATTCATGCTTTAGGATCTATACAATGGATAATTTTAGCATTGGACATGCAAAAGTGACCATAATGTGGTACCAATCAGATAATAAACATTCAACTCTTGGGTGTCATTTAAATCTATACGTTGTATATTGTAAGCTACATGGGCTGGACTCTGGAATACCTACTACACTTGAAATAGCTATTTTCTTGTTGCAATGTTATCTTTTAGCTAAAATATGATGAAGAATTATAAAATTCAGGTGCGGAAGCAAATATTTATACGATTTTTTCCAAATATAAAGTCAGATTTTAAATACTCTTGATGAATACGTTGTATATTGTAAACTACTTGGGCTGCATTCTAGAATACCTACCACACTTGAAATAGCAATTTTCTTGTTGCAATGTTTTCTTTTAGCTAAAATATGATGAAATATTATAAAATTCCAGCGCAGAAGCAAATATTTATATGATTATTTACAAAAATAAAGTCAGATATTACCTTTTCTTAAAGAATACGTTGTATATTGTAAGCTACATGGGCTGGATTCTAGAATACCTACCACACTTGAAATAGCAATTTTTTTGTTGCTATGTTTTCTTTTAGCTAAAATATAATAAAGAATTATAAAATTCGTGCGTGGAAGCAAATATTTATATAATTTTTTACACAAATTAAGGCAGATTTTACCTATTCTTGAAATGGATATTTTTGTTAAAACATTCATATTCATGCTTCAGGATCAATACTATGGATAATTTCAGCATTAGACATGCAAAAGTGACCATAACGTGGTAAATATTAGATAATAAACATTCAATTTTCGGGTGTCATTTTAATGAATACGTTGTATTTTGTAAGCTACATGGGCTAAATTCTAGAATACCTACCACACTTGAAATAGCAATTTTCTTGTTGTAATGTTTTCTATTAGTTAAAATATGATGAAGAATTATAAAATTTGGGCGCGGAAGCAAATATTTATTTGATTTTTTACAAAAATAAAGTCACATTTTACCTATTCTTGATGATTACGTTGTATATTGTAAGCTACTTGGGCTGGTTTCTAGAATACCTACCACACTTGAAATAGCAATTTCCTTGTTGCAATGTTTTCTTTTATCTAAAATGTGATGAAGAATTATAAAATTCGGCCGCGGTAGCAAATATTCATATGATTTTTTACAAAAATAAAGTCAGATTTTACCTATTGTTGAAATGGATATATTTGTTAAAACATTCATATTCATGCTTTAGATTCTATATTATGGATAATTTTAGCATTGGACATGCAAAAGTGACCTTAATGTGGTACCAATCAGATAATAAACATTACATTTTCGGGTGTCATTTTAATGTATACGTTGTATATTGTAAGCTACATGGGCTGGATTCTAGAATACCTACCACACTTGAAATAGCAATTTCCTTGTTGCAATGTTTTCTTTTATCTAAAATGGGATGAAGAATTATAAAATTCGGACGCGGTAGCAAATATTTATATGATTTTTTACAAAAATAAAGTCAGATTTAACATATTCTTGTAATGCATATTTTTGTTAAAACATTCATATTCATGCTTTAGGATCTAAACTATGGATATTTTAGCATTGGACATGCAAAAGTGACCATAATGTGGTACCAATCAGATAATAAACATTTAATTCTTGGGTGTCATTTAAATGTATACGTTGTATATTGTAAGCTACATGGGCTGGATTCTAGAATACCTACTACACTTGAAATAGCAATTTTCTTGTTGCAATGTTATCTTTTAGCTAAAATATGATGAAGAATTATAAAATTCAGGTGCGGAAGCAATTATTTATATGATTTTTTCTAAAAATAAAGTCAGATTTTAACTATTCTTGATGAATACGTTGTATATTGTAAGCTACATGGGCTGGAATCTAGAATACCTTCCACACTTGAAATAGCAATTTTCTTGTTGCAATGTTTTCTCTTGGCTAAAATATATTGAAGAATTATAAAATTCGGGCGCGGAAGCAAATATTTATTTGATTTTTTACAAAAATAATGTCAGATTTTACCTATTCTTGATGAATACGTTGTATATTGTAAGCTACATGGGCTGGATTCTAGAATACCTACCACACTTGAAATAGCAATTTTCTTGTTGTAATGTTTTCTATTAGTTAAAATATGATAAAGAATTATAAAATTTGGGCGCGGAAGCAAATATTTATTTAATTTTTTACAAAAATAAAGTCAGATTTTACCTATTCTTGATGAATACGTTGTATATTGTAAGCTACTTGGGCTGGATTCTAGAATACCTACCACACTTGAAAAACCAATTTTCTTGTTGCAATGTTTCTTTTAGCTAAATTATGATGAAGAATTATAAAATTCGGTCGCGGAAGCAAATATTTATATGATTTTTTACAAAAATAAAGTCAGATTTTACCTATTCTTAAAATGGATATTTTTGTTAAAACATTCATAAACATGCTTTTGGACCTATACTGTGGATAAAATATGATGAAAAATTATAAAATTCGGGCGCGGAAGCAAATTTTTATGATTTTTTTTTAAAAAAGTCAGATTTTACCTATTTTTGATGAATACGTTGTATATTGTAAGCTACATGGGCTGGATTCTAGAATACCTACTACACTTGAAATAGCAATTTTCTTGTTGCAATGTTATCTTTTAGCTAAAATATGATGAAGAATTATAAAATTCAGGTGCGGAAGCAAATATTTATATGATTTGTTTCCAAAAATAAAGTCAGATTTTAACTAATCTTGATGAATACGTTGTATATTTTAAGCTACTTGGGCTGCATTCTAGAATACCTACCACACTTCAAATAGCAATTTTCTTCTTGCAATGTTTTCTTTAGCTAAAATATGATGAAATATTATAAAATTCGGGCGCGGAAGCAAATATTTATATGATTATTTACAAAAATAAAGTCAGATTTTACCTTTTCTTGATGAATACGTTGTATATTGTAAGCTACATGGACTGGATTCTAGAATACCTACCACACTTGAAATAGCAATTTTCTTGTTGCAATGTTTTCTTTTAGTGAATATATGATGAAGAATTATAAAATTCGGGCGCGCAAGCAAATATTTATATGATTATTTACAAAAATAAAGTCAGATTTTACCTTTTCTTAATGAGTACGTTGTATATTGTAAGCTACATGGGCTGGATTCTAGAATACCTACCACACTTGAAATAGCAATTTTCTTGTTGCAATGTTTTCTTTTAGTGAATATATGATGAAGAATTATAAAATTCGGGCGCGCAAGCAAATATTTATATGATTTTTTCCAAAAATTAAGTCAGATTTTACCTTTTCTTGATGAATACGTTGTATATTGTAAGCTACATGGGCTGGATTTTAGTTTACCTACCAAATTTGAAAAAGCAATTTTCTTGTTGCAATGTTTCCTTTTAGCTAAATTATGACGAAGAATTATGAAATTCGGTTGCGGAAGCAAATATTTATAAGATTTTTTCCAAAAATTAAGTCAGATTTTACCTTTTCTTGATGAATACATTGTATATTGTATGCTACATGGGCTGGATTTTAGAATACCTACCAAATTTGAAAAAGCAATTTTCTTGTTGCAATGTTTTCTTTTAGCTAAATTACGATAAAGAATTATGAAATTCGGTCGCGGAAGCAAATATTTATAAGATTTTTTCCAAAAATTAAGTCAGATTTTACCTTTTCTTGATGAATACGTTGTATATTGTAAGCTACATGGGCTGCATTCTTGTATACCTACTACACTTAAAATATCAATTTTCTTGTTGCAATGTTTTATTTTAGCTAAAATATGATAAAGAATTATAAAATTCGAGCGTGGAAGCAAATATTTATATGATTTTTTACAAAAATAAAGTCAGATTTTACCTTTTCTTGATGAATACGTTGTATATTGTAAGCTACATGGGCTGGATTCTAGAATACCTACCACACTTGAAATAGCAATTTTTTTGTTGCTATGTTTTCTTTTAGCTAAAATATAATAAAGAATTATAAAATCCGTGCGCGGAAGCAAATATTTATATAATTTTTTACACAAATTAAGGCAGATTTTACCTATTCTTGAAATGGATATTTTTGTTAAAACATTCATATTCATGCTTCAGGATCAATACTATGGATAATTTCAGCATTAGACATGCAAAAGTGACCATAACGTGGTAAATATCAGATAATAAACATTCAATTTTCGGGTGTAATTTTAATGAATACGTTGTATTTTGTAAGCTACATGGGCTGGATTCTAGAATACCTACCACACTTGAAATAGCAATTTTCTTGTTGTAATGTTTTCTATTAGTTAAAATATGATGAAAAATTATAAAATTTGGGCGCGGAAGCAAATATTTATTTGATTTTTTACAAAAATAAAGTCACATTTTACCTATTCTTGGTGATTACGTTATATATTGTAAGCTACTTGGGCTGGATTCTAGAATACCTACCACACTTGAAATAGCAATTTTCTTGTTACAATGTTTTCTTTTATCTAAAATGTGATGAAGAATTATAAAATTCGGCCGCGGTAGCAAATATTCATATGATTTTTTACAAAAATAAAGTCAGATTTTACCTATTGTTGAAATGGATATTTTTGTTAAAACATTCATATTCATGCTTTAGATTCTATATTATGGATAATTTTAGCATTGGACATGCAAAAGTGACCTTAATGTGGTACCAATCAGATAATAAACATTACATTTTCGGGTGTCATTTTAATGTATACGTTGTATATTGTAAGCTACATGGGCTGGATTCTAGAATACCTACCACACTTGAAATAGCAATTTTCATGTTGCAATGTTTTCTTTTAGCGAAAATATGATGAAGAATTATAAAATTCGGGCGCGCAAGCAAATATTTATATGATTTTTTCCAAAAATTAAGTTAGATTTTACCTTTTCTTGATGAATACGTTGTATATTGTAAGCTACATTGGCTGGATTTTAGAATACCTACCACACTTGAAATAGCAATTTTCTTGTTGCAATGTTTCCTTTTAGCTAAATTATGATGAGGAATTATAAAATTCGGTCGCGAAAGCAAATATTTATATGATTTTTTTCAAAAATAAAGTCAGATTTTACCTATTCTTGATGAATACGTTGTATATTGTAAGCTACTTGGGCTGGATTCTAGAACCTACCACACTTGAAATAACAATTTTCTTGTTGCAATGTTTTCTTTTATCTAAAATGTGATGAAGAATTATAAAATTCGGCCGCGGTAGCAAATATTTATATGATTTTTTACAAAAATAAAGTCAGATTTAACATATTCTTGAAATGGATATTTTTGTTAAAACATTCATATTCATGCTTTAGGATCTAAACTATGGATATTTTAGCATTGGACATGCTAAAGTGACCATATCGTGGTACCAATCAGATAATAAACATTCAATTTTCGGGTGTCATTTTAATGAATACGTTGTATTTTGTAAGCTACATGGGCTAGATTCTAGAATACCTACCACACTTGAAATAGCAATTTTCTTGTTGCAATGTTTTCTTTTAGCGAAAATATGATAAAGAATTATAAAATTCGGGACTCTGAGATAGCGCGTATTTGATATTTTACAAAAATTAAGTCAGATTTTACCTGTTCTTGATGTATACGTTGTATATTGTAATCTACATGAGCTGGATTCTAGAATACCTACCACACTTGAAATAGCAATTTTCTTGTTGCAATGTTTTCTATTAGCTATAATATGATGAAGAATTATAAAATTCGGGCGCTAAAGCAAATAATTATATGATTTTTTACAAAAATTAATTTAGATTTTACATTTTCTTCATGAATACGTTGTATATTGTAAGCTACATGGGCTGGATTCTAGAATACCTACCACACTTGAAATAGCAATTTTCTTGTTGCAATGTTTACTTTTAGCTAAAATATGATAAAAATATATAAAATTCGGGTGCGGAAGCAAATATTTATATGATTTTTACAAAAATTAAGTCAGATTTCACATTGTCTTGATGAATACGTTGTAAATTGTAAACTACATGGGCTGGATTCTAGAATACCTACCACACTTGAAATAGCAATGTTTTCTTTTAGCTAAAATATGATGAAGGATTATAAAAGTCGGGCGCGAAAGCAAATTTTTATATGATTTTTTACAAAATTAAAATCAGATTTTACCTATTCTTGAAATGGATATTTTTGTTAAAACATTCATATTCATGCTTTAGGATCTATGCTATGGATAATTTTAGTATTGGACATGCAAAAGTGAGCATAACCTTATACCAATAAGATTATAAACATTTAATTTTCGGGTGTCATTTTATTGAATACGTTGTATATTGTAAGCTACATGGTCTGGATTCTAGAACACCTACCACACTTGAAATAGCAATTTTCTTGTTGCAATGATTTCTTTTATCTAAATTATGATGAAGAATTATAAAATTCGGGCGCGGAAGCAAATATTTATATGATTTTTTACAAAAATAAAGCCAGATTTTACCTATTCTTGATGAATACGTTGTATATTCTAAGCTACACGAGCTGGATTCTAGAATACCTACCGCACTTAAAATAACAATTTTCTTGTTGCAATGTTTTCTTTTAACTAAAATATAATGAAAAATTATAAAATTAGGGCGTGGAAGCAAATTATTATATGATTTTTTACGGAAATAAAGTCAGATTTTACCTTTTCTTCATGAATACGTTGTATTATTTTTGTAAGCTACATGGGCTGAATTCTAGAATACCTACCACACTTGAAATAGCAATTTTCTTTTTGCAATGTTTTCTTTCAGCTAAAATCTGATGAAAAATTATAAAATTCGGGCGCGGAAGTAAATATCTATATGATTTTTTATAAAAATAAAATCAGTTTTTACCTATTCTTTAAATGAATATTTTTGTTAAAACATTCATATTCACGGTTTAGGATCTATACTATGGATAATTTTAGCATTGGGCATGCAAAAGGCACCATACCGTGGTACCAATCAGGTAATAAACATTCATTTTCCGGTTGTCATTTTAATGAATACGTTGTATATTGTAAGCTACATGGGCTGGATTCTAGAATACCTACCACACTTGAAATAGCAACTTTCTTGTTACAATGTTTTTTTTAGCTAAAATATGATGAAGAATTATAAAATTCGGGCGCGGAAGCAAATATTTATATGATTTTTTACAAAAATTAAGTCAGATTTTAACTTTTCTTGATGAATACTTTGTATATTGTAAGTTACATGGGCTGGATTCTAGAATACCTACCACACTTGAAATAGCAATTTTCTTGTTGCAATGTTTTCTATTAGCTATAATATGATGAAGAATTATAAAATTCGGGCGCTAAAGCAAATAATTATATGATTTTTTACAAAAATTAATTTAGATTTTACATTTTCTTCATGAATACGTTGTATATTGTAAGCTACATGGGCTGGATTCTAGAATACCTACCACACTTGAAATAGCAATTTTCTTGTTGCAATGTTTACTTTTAGCTAAAATATGATAAAAATATATAAAATTCGGGTGCGGAAGCAAATATTTATATGATTTTTACAAAAATTAAGTCAGATTTCACATTGTCTTGATGAATACGTTGTAAATTGTAAACTACATGGGCTGGATTCTAGAATACCTACCACACTTGAAATAGCAATGTTTTCTTTTAGCTAAAATATGATGAAGGATTATAAAAGTCGGGCGCGAAAGCAAATTTTTATATGATTTTTTACAAAATTAAAATCAGATTTTACCTATTCTTGAAATGGATATTTTTGTTAAAACATTCATATTCATGCTTTAGGATCTATACTATGGATAATTTTAGTATTGGACATGCAAAAGTGAGCATAACCTTATACCAATAAGATTATAAACATTTAATTTTCGGGTGTCATTTTATTGAATACGTTGTATATTGTAAGCTACATGGTCTGGATTCTAGAACACCTACCACACTTGAAATAGCAATTTTCTTGTTGCAATGATTTCTTTTATCTAAATTATGATGAAGAATTATAAAATTCGGGCGCGGAAGCAAATATTTATATGATTTTTTACAAAAATAAAGCCAGATTTTACCTATTCTTGATGAATACGTTGTATATTCTAAGCTACACGAGCTGGATTCTAGAATACCTACCGCACTTAAAATAACAATTTTCTTGTTGCAATGTTTTCTTTTAACTAAAATATAATGAAAAATTATAAAATTAGGGCGTGGAAGCAAATTATTATATGATTTTTTACGGAAATAAAGTCAGATTTTACCTTTTCTTCATGAATACGTTGTATATTGTAAGCTACATGGGCTGAATTCTAGAATACCTACCACACTTGAAATAGCAATTTTCTTTTTGCAATGTTTTCTTTCAGCTAAAATCTGATGAAAAATTATAAAATTCGGGCGCGGAAGTAAATATCTATATGATTTTTTATAAAAATAAAATCAGTTTTTACCTATTCTTTAAATGAATATTTTTGTTAAAACATTCATATTCACGGTTTAGGATCTATACTATGGATAATTTTAGCATTGGGCATGCAAAAGGCACCATACCGTGGTACCAATCAGGTAATAAACATTCATTTTCCGGTTGTCATTTTAATGAATACGTTGTATATTGTAAGCTACATGGGCTGGATTCTAGAATACCTACCACACTTGAAATAGCAACTTTCTTGTTACAATGTTTTTTTTAGCTAAAATATGATGAAGAATTATAAAATTCGGGCGCGGAAGCAAATATTTATATGATTTTTTACAAAAATTAAGTCAGATTTTAACTTTTCTTGATGAATACTTTGTATATTGTAAGTTACATGGGCTGGATTCTAGAATACCTGCCACACTTGAAATAGCAATTTTCTTGTTGCAATGTTTTCTTTTAGCTAGAATATGATGAAGAATTATAAAATTCGGGCGCGAAAGCAAATATTTATATGAATTTTTACAAAAATAAGGTCAGAGTTTACCTATTCTTGAAATGGATATATTTGTTAAAACATTAATATTCATGCTTTAAGATCTATACTATGGATAAACGGTCTGAGTGACGTAATAGGAGCGGTAACCGTCGGGCAACCAGCAATACAGCGAGGTAAAAAGGGAAAGCGGAGATGGAAAGATCTCCAACAAGAAAGAGGAAAGAGACAGGTGCAACAGAGGATGAGATTTTAGAAATGCTAAAGAATATGACCAGAGAGATCTGAGAAGTGACATGAATAAAAAACTAGAGGACTTTGTCAACGTACTCAAAGAAGATGTCAAGCAGTTAAAAATAAAAGTTGAGAAAAAAGACCAGGAATTTATTAGCTTAAACCGTCGCATAGAAAAGTTAGAGAGATCGGATGGGCAAAAAGATAAAATGGAAAAAAAGAATAATATTATAGTAAAAGGAGCGATACTGAAAGATGCTCAACAGGTTGAAAACTTTATAAAAAGCTGAATGGGAATAACAACGAAAGTAACAAAGGTGTACAAAGTTGGAAAGTTAAAAGAAAAGCAAACGATAGTAGCGACTCTAAATTCATGGGAAGACAAGAAGCTAGTGATGACTAACAAAAATGAACTGAGAGGCACTAATGTTTACATAGATCGCGACATGACATACAATGAAAGGATAATTCAAAATTAAATCTCAAAAACAGCTAAAGAAGAAAAAGAGCTAAAAAATATAGTAAAGATAGGATACAGAAAATTAAAAATCGGTAGAGATTAGTATGAATGGAATGAAGAACAAAAAAGCTTAATTAAAAGTTCAAAAAACTAATAAATAGGAACAATAAAGAAGTAGTTAACATACAAATAGGCTTTTTGAATATATCGGGAATAAAAAGTAAAGATAAAGATTTTTGGGATATAATAAATAAATATGATATAGTAGGGTTAACAGAAAGTTGGCTGAGGAAAAAGATTGGAATAAGTGGAAAAATAAAATGCCTAGTGATTTCACATGGAACATTAAATACGCAAAGAGACTAAATAATAAGGGAAGAGCAAAGGGAGGAATGGTAACAGGTCTCAAGAAACACATTCAAGAAGCAAAAGAAAACATTTTCAATGAAAACATTATGGAAAGAAAAATTAAAATTGACAACGAGACATTGAGAATACTCACGGTATATAATGACAATAGAATAAACGAAATTCTTGCAGAAATAAGAGAAAAAATAGAAGATATTAATGAAAATAAGTTAATTAAAGGAGGGTATTTCAATGCCAGAATAGACGAGGAAGGAGGGCTATGGATTTCCAAAACAGGAAGACAAGAGAAAAGAAGCACAAAGGACAAAATAATAAACAAATATGGGAAAGCTTTAATTGATGAATGTGGAAACAGTGATTGGACTATTCTAAATGGAAACATAAAAGGAGACGAGGTGGGTGACTTCACATACATAGGTAAAAGAGGGGAAAAGACAGTAATTGACTATTTAATAGCAAATCAAGAGAGTTGGGGGAAAATTAGACACATGAAAGTAATTAATACAGTAGAATCCGACCATCAACTATTAAGCTTAGAACTAGAAAATAGTATAATAGTAAAAGAAGATGATCCAGTAATTATTCGAAAAGCTGTATGGGAAAAAGAAGATATAGAAAATTACAACATAAAAACCAGAAAGATAGCAGTAAACGAGAGTAATGTGGAGGAACTAGTAAACGAGCTCATAAGTAAAATAAATGAAGCCACACGCAAAAAAGAAATAATATTAAACTCAAGAAACACAAACAGAAATGACTGGTAGAACAGTAGCTGTTTGGAAAAAAAAACGAAAAATGAGAAAGAAACGTAAGCAATGGAAAGATGGGATAATCACTGAAGAAGAATACAAAAATGAATTAAAAGAATTTAAAGAATTGTGTATAAAACAAAAGGAAAACAAAAAGAAAGAAATTAAGGAATAGTTGCAGAGAATAAAGACAGAGACGGAGGCATGGAGTTTTATTAGTAAAGAGAGGAAAAAGAAACAAGAGATATCAAAACAAATATCCGAAGAGGAATGGAAAGTCCATTTCTGCACACTTTTAGATGGGAAAAATACCAAAATACTAAGAAGAGAAGAAAATAAACCGAAAATAGGTGGAGATGTAGAAGAGATAACAATAGAAGAAGTTAAAGTGCAAATTAGTAAACTAAAAAAACGAAAAGCGGCAGGAGAAGACGGAATCACAAATGAAGCCTGGATATATGCAGATGAGAACTTATTAAGAATATTAACAAATATTATTAACAAAGTATGGCGCACCGCACAAATGCCTACTAGATGGAGAAAAGGAATTGTACAACCTATTAATAGACATAGACAAAGTAGAAAATTATAGAGGAATAACATTACTAGATACAGCGTTCAAGATCTAGGCGATGATTTTACAAGAAAAATTGGAGGAAGAAATAAGAGTAAAAAATTTCATACCAGAAAAACAGGCAGGTTTTCGGAAAACAAGAAGAACAACAGACAATATTTATATACTTAATCAAATGATTGAAAACGAGATCCGCAAATATAAGGGAAAGTTATACGCATTGTTTGCAGATCTGAGAGCAGCGTTCAATAATGTAAATAGAGATCACCTGTTTAAAACTTTAACAAATATAAACATAGATAAACAATTGTTAGCGAACTTAGAGAACATCTACAGAGAAACTATATCGGTGATAAAAGTAAAGGACGGAACCACAGAGGAGATCTGGACAGAAAAAGGATTAAGGCAAGGATGTCCATTAAGCCCAACATTATTTTCACTATATATATATATAACGGATATAGAAGAATTCTTCAGCAAAGAGCAAACAGGCGGCATTGTAATAGGAAGAAAGAAGCATACGCGGATGACATTGTCATAGTCGCGAAAGATCCACCTGGAATGAAAGCAATGCTGAAAAGACTTGAACTGTATTTAAGAAGAAAAGATATGAATCTCAACCCGCAAAAATCAAAAATTATGAAATTCAAAAAAAGTGGAGGTAATGAAACCTCTGAAGTATGGAAGCGGAAAAATGAAAGTATCGAAGAGGTAAAAGAATTCAGATATTTGGGATATACATTTCAGAGGAATAACCAAGCCACAAAACACTTAAGTACCAAAAAAGGAAGGCAATTGTGGCCATAAAACAAATATGGGGTTTTTAGCGAAAGGAAGTTCAAGACGAATATTCGAATAAGATGGATGATGTTCGAAGCATTAGTAAAAAGTATTCAAATTTATGAAGCGGAAATTTTTGGATGGACAGAGCACAAACTAATAGAAGATGTACAAGTACGCTACATAAAATGGATCCTGGGCCTCGACAAATGTACACCAGAATATATAGTACTGGAAGAAATGAAAGTGGCAAAACTTCGAGTGGAAACAGAAAAGAGAGCAGTGAAATACGAAGAAAGAGTTAGAAACTCAGAGAATTCAATACTAAAAGAATGCTGGAAAGTTTTAAGGAAGGGAGAGGACTACAAAAACAAATTAACAAGATGGGGACACACAAGAAAGTTATATTACGAAAGGAATGGATACTTGGAAATGCAAACAGAGAGGAATCGAATAAATGAAGAAAATGTGACCCTCGCCGTGCAACAACGAGATTGGGATATACAGAAGCAGGCACAACAGAGCAGAATAAATCAATCCAATTACAATAAAAGATACAAACAGATACAAACAACAGAGATACCACGTTACATGTTAAACACAAAGAAAAACATCAAAATGATAGCAAGATTCAGATGCGGTAACGAAGAAAGAGACAACCAGTATTGGTTACCAAAGGAAAAAAAGAAGTGCAGATTATGTGGCAGAGAAGATGAAACACTGAAGCATTTAAGGGAATATTGCAGAGAAGTAAAAAGAGAAGATAGAGGAGAAATGGAGCTGTTAGACGATCAGGAGAGAAGTGGATGAGCGAAATCATTAAGAAGAGAACAGTAGCATAAATGTATTACACACACACACAATGTAGAATAAAAATGTATATATTATTTCAGTGAATCCTACGCCACTTGGCAAGAATAAATATTAATTAATAAATAAATATACTATGGATAATTTTAGCATTGGACATGCAAAAGTGACCATAACGTGGTACCAATCAGATAATAAACATTCAATTTTCGGGTGTTATTTTAATGAATACGTGGTATATTGTTAGCTTCATGGGCTGGATTCTAGAATACCTACCACACTTGAAATAGCAATTATCTTGTTGCAATGTTTTCTTTTACCTAAAATATGATGAAGAATTATAAAATTCGGGCGCGGAAGCAAGTATTTATATGATTTTTTCAAAAATAAAGTCAAATTTTACCTGTTCTTGATGAATACGTTGTATATAGTAAGATACATGGGCTGGATTCTAGAATACCTATCACACTTCAAAAAGCAATTTTCTTGTTGCAATGTTTTCTTTTACCTAAAATATGATGAAGAATTATAAAATTCGGGCGCGAAAGCAAATATTTATATGATTTTTTACAAAAATAAAGTCAGATTTTACATATTTTTGATGAATACGTTGTATATTGTAAGCTACATGAGCTGGATTCTAGAACACCTACCACACTTGAAATAGCAATTTTCTTGATTCAATGTTTTCTTTTAGCTAAAATATGATAAAGAATTATAAAATTCGGGCGCGGAAGCAAATATATATATATATATATAAAAACTTACAAAAATAAAGTCAGATTTTACCTATTCTTAATGAATACGTTGTATATTGTAAGCTACATGGGCTGGATTCTAGAATACCTACCACACTTAAAATAGCAATTTTGTTTTTGCAATGTTTTCTTTTAGCTAAAATATGATGAAAAATTATAATATTCGGGCGCGGAAGCAAGTATTTATATGATTTTTAACAAAATAAAGTCGGATTTTACCTTTTCTTGATGTATACGTTGTATATTGTAAGCTACATGGGCTGGATCCTAGAATACCTACCACACATGAAATAGTAATTTTAATGATGTAATGTTTTCTTTTAGTTAAAATATGAAGAAGAATTATAAAATTCGGCGCGGAAGCAAATATTTATATGATTATTTACAAAAATAAAGTCAGATTTTACCTATTCTTGAAATGGATATTTTTGTTAAAACGTTCATATTCATGCTTTAGGATCTATAATATGGATAATTTTAGCATTGGACATGCAAAGGTGACCATAACGTGGTACCAATCAGATAAGAAACATTAAATTTTCGGGTGTCATTTTAATGAATACGTTGTATATTGTAAGCTACATGGGCTAGATTCTAGAATACCTACCACATTTGAAATAGCAATTTTCTCGTTGCACTGTTATCTTTTAGCTACAATATGATGAAGAATTATAAAATTCGGGAGCGGAAGCAAATATTTATATGTTTTTTACAAAAATAAAGTCAGATTTTACCTATTCTTGATGAATACGTTGTATATTGTAAGCAACATTGGCTGGATTTTAGAATACCTACCACAGTTAAAATAACAATTTTCTTGTTGCAACGTTTTCTTTTAGCTACAATATGATAAAGAATTATAAAATTCGGGCGCGCAAGCAAATATTTATATGATTTTTTACAGAAATAAAGTCAGATTTTACCTATTCTTGAAATGGATATGTTTGTTAAAACATTCATATTCATGCTTTAGGATCTATACTGTGGTTAATTTTAGCATTGGACATGCAAAAGTGACCATAACGTGGTACCAATCAGATAATAAACATTAAATTTTCGGGTGTCATTTTAACAAATACGTTGTATATTGTAAGCTACATGGGCTGGATTCTAGAATACCTACCACACTTGAAATAGCAATTTTCTTGTTGCAATGTTTTCTTTTAGCTAAAATATGATGAAGAATTGTAAAATTCAGACGCGAAAGCAAATATTTATATGATTTTTTACAAAAACAAAGTCAGATTTTACCTATTCTTAATGAATACGTTGTATATTGTAAGCTACATGGAATGGATTCTAGAATACCTACCACACTTGAAATAGCAATTTTCTTGTTGCAATGTTTTCTTTTAGCTAAAATATGATGAAGAATTGTAAAATTCTGACGCGGAAGCAAATATTTATATGATTTTTTACAAAAATAAAGTCAGATTTTACCTATTCTTGAAGAATACGTTGTATATTGTAAGCTACATGTGTTGGATTCTAGAATACCTACCACACTTGAAATAGCAATTTTCTTGTTGCAATGTTTTCGTTTAGCTAAAATATGACGAATTATAAAATTCGGGCGCGGAAGCAAATATTTATATGATTTTTTACAAAAATTAAGTCAGATTTTACCTATTCTTGATGAATACGTTGTATATTGTAAGCTACATGGACTGGATTCTAGAATACCTACTAAACTTGAAAGAGCAATTTTCTTGTTGAATTGTTTTCTTTTAGCTAAAATATGATAAAGAATTATAAAAGTCTAGCGCGGAAGCCAATATTTATATAATTTTTTCAAAAATAAAGTCAAATTTTACCTATTCTTGATGAAAATGTTGTATTTTGTAAGCTACATGGGCTGGATTCTAGAATACTTACCACACTTCATATAGCAATTTTCTTGTTGCAATGTTTTCTTTTAGCTAAAATAGGATGAAGAATTATAAAATTCGGGCGCGGAAGCATATATTTATATGATTTTTTACTAAAGTAAAGTCAGATTTTACCTATGCTGGATTACTACGTTCTATATTATAAGCTACATGTGCTGGATTCTAGAATACCTACCACACTTGAAATAGCAAATTTTTTATTGCAATGTTTTCTTTTAGCTAAAATTTGATGAAGAATTATAAAACTCGGGCGCGGATGCAAATATTTATATGATTTTTCACAAAAATAAAGTCAGATTTTACCTGTTTTGATATGGATATTTTTGTTAAAATATTCATATTCATGCTTTAGGTTCTAGACTATGGATAATTTTAGCATCGGACCTGCAAAAGTGACCATAACGTGGTACTAATCAGATAATAAACATTCAATTTTCGAGTGTCATTTTAATGAATACGTTGTATATTGTAAGATACATGGGCTGGATTATATAATACCTCCCACACTTGAAATATCAATTTTCTTGTTGCAATGTTTTCTTTTAGCTAAAATATGATGAAGAATTGTAAAATTCGGACGCGGAAGCAAATATTTATATGATTTTTTACAAAAATAAAGTCAGATTTTACCTATTCTTGAAGAATACGTTGTATATTGTAAGCTACATGGGTTGGATTCTAGAATACCTACCACACTTGAAATAGCAATTTTCTTGTTGCAATGTTTTCTTTTAGCTAAAATATGATAAAGAATTGTAAAATTCGGACGCGGAAGCAAATATTTATATGATTTTTTACAAAAATAAAGTCAGATTTTACCTGTTCTTGATGAATACGTTGTATATAGTAAGATACATGGGCTGGATTCTAGAATACCTATCACACTTCAAAAAGCAATTTTCTTGTTGCAATGTTTTCTTTTACCTAAAATATGATGAAGAATTATAAAATTCGGGCGCGAAAGCAAATATTTATATGATTTTTTACAAAAATAAAGTCAGATTTTACATATTTTTGATGAATACGTTGTATATTGTAAGCTACATGAGCTGGATTCTAGAACACCTACCACACTTGAAATAGCAATTTTCTTGATTCAATGTTTTTTTTAGCTAAAATATGATGAAAAATTATAATATTCGGGCGCGGAAGCAAATATTTATATGATTTTTTACAAAAATAAAGTCAGATTTTACCTATTCTTAAAATAGATATTTTTGTTAAAACGTTCATATTCATGCTTTAAGATCTATACTATGGATAATTTTAGCATTGGACATGCAAAAGTGACCATAGCGTGGTACTAATCAGATAATAAACATTTAATTTTCGGGTGTCATTTTAATGAATACGTTGTATATTGTAAGCTACATGGGCTGGATTCTAGAATACCTACCACACTTGAAATAGCAATTTTCTTGTTGCAATGTTTTCTTTTAGCTACAATATGATGAAGAATTCGGGCGCGCAAGCAAATATTTATATATTTTTTACAAAAATAAATTCAGATTTTACCTATTCTTGATGAATACGTTGTATATTGTAAGCTACATTGGCTGGATTCTAGAATACCTACCACAGTTGAAATAGCAATTTTCTTGTTGCAATGTTTTCTTTTAGCTACAATATGATAAAGAATTATAAAATTCGGGCGCGGAAGCAAATATTCGTATGATTTTTACAAAAATAAAGTCAGTATTTACATTTTCCTGATGAATACGTTGTATATTATAAGCTACATGGGCTGGATTCTAGAATGCCTACCACACTTGAAATTGCAATTTTCTTGTTCCAATGTTTTTTTTAGCTAAAATATGATCAAGAATTATAAAATTCGGGCGCGGAAGCAAATATTTATATGATTTTTTACAAAAATAAAGTCAGATTTTACCCATTCTTGAAATGGATATGTTTGTTAAAACATTCATATTTATGCTTTACGATCTATACCATGGTTAATTTTAGCATTGGACATGCAAAAGTGACCATAACGTGGTACCAATCAGATAATAAACATTTAATTTTCGGGTGTCATTTTAATGAATACGTTGTATATTGTAAGCTACATGGGCTGGATTCTAGAATACCTACCACACTTCAAATAGCACTTTTCTTGTTGCAATGTTTTCTTTTAGCTAAAATATGATGAAGAATTATAAAATTCGGGCGCGCAAGCAAATATTTATATGTTTCTTACAAAAATAAAGTCAGATTTTTACCTATTCTTGATGAATACGTTGTATATTTTAAGCTACATTGGCTGGATTCTAGAATACCTACCACAGTTGAAATAGCAATTTTCTTGTTGCAATGTCATCTTTTAGCTACAATATGATGAAGAATTTTAAAATTCGGACGCGGAAGCAAATATTTGTATGATTTTTTACAAAAATAAAGTCAGTTTTTGCATTTTCTTGATGAATACGTTGTATATTATAAGCTACATGGGCTGGATTCTAGAATACCTACCACACTTGAATTTGCAATTTTCTTGTTGCAATGTTTTCTTTTAGCTAAAATATGATAGAGAATTACAAAATTCGGGCGCGGAAGCAAATATTTATATGATTTTTTACAAAAATAAAGTCAAATTTTACCTATTCTTGAAATGGATATGTTTGTTATAACATTCATATTCATGCTTTAGGATCTATACTGTGGTTAATTTTAGCATTGGACATGCAAAAGTGACCATAACGTGGTACCAATCAGATAATAAACATTAAATTTTCGAGTGTCATTTTAACAAATACGTTGTTTATTGTAAGCTACATGGGCTGGATTCTAGAATACCTACCACACTTGAAATAGCAATTTTCTTGTTGCAATGTTTTTTTTATCTAAAATATAATGAAGAATTATAAAATTTAGGCGGAGAAGCTAATATTTATATGATTTTTTACAAAAACAAAGTCAGATTTTACCTATTCTTAATGAATACGTTGTATATTGTAAGCTACATGGGCTGGATTCTAGAATAGCTACCACACTTGATATAGCAATTTTCTTGTTGCTTTGTTTTCTTTTAGCTAAAATATGATGAAGAATTTTAAAATTCGGGCGCGGAAGCAAATATTTATAAATTTTTTTACAATAATAAAGTCAGATTTTACCTATTGTTGATGAATACGTTGTATATTGTAAGCTACATGGGCTGGAGTCTAGAATACCTGCTACACTTGAAAGCAATTAGCTGTTTCAACTCTTTTTATGTATGTACTATTTATGAATTTTTCTAATTCGTTAATTTTGGAATTAAGGGATTGTTGGTTTTTTGAAAGAATTTTTACATTGTTGTCAAATTTTGATATTGAGGTTTGTAAGATGGTTATTTGATCATCCATTATAGTTTTAAATTTATTTTGATTGTTTGTTAGCCTTGATATAGCTTTATCGTATTTTTCAGCATCGTTTTGATCGAGATTGCCAGTTATTGCTTTTGTTACGGATCCAAGACCATCGATTATACCTCTCTTTTTTCTATGTGATAATGAGTTTAGTTGTTGAATTTGTAATGACACTTTATCTTCCAAAATTGTTGTAATCTGATAATTTTCTTTATTTTGTTTTGAGTTTTGAATTCCCCTTTTTATTTTTGAGAAGGAATTACGTAAGTTATTATACTCACTTATGATATCTGTAATATCGTAAATTTGTACGAAAGTCCATTGATCTGTTTTAATCTGAGCATGTCCAAGTTTTAATGGTAACAGTCCAGGGTTGGTGTTTATGTTGTGGAATTTTGGGATTTCGAGAGT